>JAHWFP010266529.1:0-10975 GCA_023313725.1 Lithobius niger | reverse complement strand
GTTTCTGGTGCCCCTTCGTTTTTCTTGTACTTCACCTCCCCTCCACTGCGATTTTTTTTTTATTGGCGAGCTTTTTTGGGTTTTGGCGCCCCCACCATTTATACCACGGGAATTTCACCCACGTTAAAAGGGCATGGATATTCCTATACGTATCTTCTCAGGGAAGCGGTCTACCAAACCAAGACTATGGTGTGCGATTTACGTCAAACTGAGTCTACGTAAACAAGACTGAAGCAATTTACAATGCATAGTATTGACTATTGACGTTAATTTTATACTCGTGTTTCGCTGAAGCGCTGGAGAGAAAAAAACATACGGTATCCCTGCTATCACTACGTTTAAATTTCGCACACGGCGTATATTTTAAACCGACTTTTAAACTGAGCTATTTTTAGCTTCGTAAAGGTCTTTGGTAAACCACAATAATTTTAAAAAATAAAATATAAAAAATTTGAATTTTAACATTTGTATTCAGTTCCTATGAAAATTTTGACCTCATTTGTCTCACATCTATATGCAAAAACATTCGTTTTACGCATTTGAATTATTTCGATTAGTCTGTTCTATGATCCAACTGACTCCTAACTGGTATTTTCAAACGAAAAGTAACTATTCTTAAGTAAAAAAGTAAAAATTAAATTTGACTCATTTTTGCGCCCGCCCCCCCCACCCCTCTCCATCCCGGTTGACCGGCTCTTTAAGCCACTTCTGTCGAAGTTAAGGCTGTGTTCGTTTATGCATGGGTGCAAATAACATGTATTGATGTCCCCTTCCCTCCGTATCCACAATTCTTTCTTTTCGTTAGTTGGAAAGATACAAAAAGGCTGACGATAAACGACGCGCCCACTAGTAGCAAGGAAATCGAATGAAATATTATAAAATTGTGGTAAACGTGTTAAAATTGCATAAATTTGTCTATATGAAACGTGGCTCATTTTTTTTGTAGATCAACTCAATACAAGTGTATCACTCCTGAAATTCGTCTTTATCCAAAACTTTAACTGACGGCAAACCTAATCTTATTACCCGGCTTTACATCGCTGCACAACCGGCAACAAAAATTACAATGCTTCCACTTACCTCTATACGTTTGTTCCAGAGAAGACAGTTGTTCTCTGGTTGCGAGTCACAACCTGAAGTAATGTTCTCAGCTTCGAGAGTGGATGTTTTATACTTTTCTCCCAGCAATTATTAGTGATCGGTAATGGTTACTAATAATTAACGGCACGTCAGGCACGGATATTCTTTCGTCGTTGTCCGTGTCAATCTCCAATTCTTTACGGAGATGATTCCGTTCCGCTTCACAAAGCCGCGCTTTCCTCCTCCTCACTTAAACCTCATCACTTTCTCTCGTCATTCAGTATGTTTACCAAACGTGAAGTACTTCCTATTTAAAGCTGTCTTTTCGACGGTTCCATGTTATTTTGATTGCAAGAAAGCTCTATTTAAATCAAAGTTAAAATTACAGTAACGGGATTAGATTGTGAAGCGATACTGCAGTTCACATTGGGATTAAGACACCCACTAGTGTGTCGCCCGTCAAGATTCAGCGATAACTTTAACGTCCATCCTATCCAAATAAAGTATACATGTGCATGGCGACCATAGACACACTATCTTTTACATAGTAGCGTGCACAGACCCTCGAGAGGGCAAGGGGCATCTTTTAGCAAAAGGGCAATGTAAGTTTAAGCCTCTTTTCTGCCTCTTTCTATAGCCTTTTTTGCCTTGTTAGGCGTTTTTAGGCCTTTTTTAGGCCGTTAGGGCGCAGTATCCTTTTGGGCACAGGGCCGCAGTAGCCTTTTTACTGGGTACCTTTCTTTTTTTGTGCGCTTTGTTGTCACCCTTTTCTGCCCCTCTCTTAGCCTTTTCTGCCCCTTTTTTGGCCTTTTAGGCGTTTTCAGGCCTTGTTTTTTACGCTTTTAGGCCATTTCTCAGGCACAGCCGGACCAGTAAATTTACTTTTCAGGAGCACGCACCCAAACTGAGTTACTTGTTCCACAGCGATGAGAGGGGGAAATTTAGCATTTTTGTTTGTTTGCTTTATTTACAGAGCTTACCCACTCATTGTATCATATTTGGCAGTATAATAGTGGATGTTATTCTTTTTTTTTTTTCATTTGGAGTAACTTTCTGCACTCTTCACACTAAAAGAACTTCGCTATGTTAAATAACGGCGAATAGCATTGTGTTGTTCATGTAGTTCTCGGGGTCATTAGTCTTATACATCGGGCTCCCCTTACCACAGCGTACTGCAAATCGGCTGCGAAAATCTCCGTAAACATTTGAGGTAGGAATTTGATATAAAAATTATAAAAGAAGCGAAACTTTGTATCAAAACGTGTGAAATTGCCAGTAAGAGTGTGTTTTTTTTATTTTCCATTTGTAATAAATTACTGCATTCTTCACACTACAAGAACTTCACTATGCTAAATTTGGCGAATGGTTTTGTGTTGTTCATGTAGTTCTCGGGGCTACTCATCTTGTAGATCATGCTCCCTACTACAGCTACTGTAAATCGGCTTGCTTCAAATATCACCGTAAACATTTGAGGTAGGAATTTAATGTAAAAATGATTTTTTTTAAAAGCGAAACATTGTACCAAAACGTGTGAATTTAGCAGTAACAGTGCTGTTTTTTTTATTTGTAATAAATTTCTGCATTCTTCACACTAAAAGAACTTCACTATGTTAAATAATGGCGAAGGCTTTGTGTTTTCATGTAGTTTCTCGGGGCCACTAGTCTTATACATCAGGGGGTTCCCAAACCACATGTACACATATCGGCTCAGCGGTTTCAACCAAACTTCAACCAAACTAGAACAAACTTGCAAACGTCATCGTGTCCCAAACAGACAAACATACACATAAACACACACAAACAGAACACAACATCCAGATTCAGTCAAGTATTTGACCTCGGCCGCTTCGCTGGCTTGCCCAGCCAATTAGGCTATATTTTATTAATAAGGCCTAAAAACAGCCTTAGCGAAAGTTTGCTAAGCAATCTTTAAGTGCCTAGTAGGGCGGGGGCGCCGGAACTTGGCCAAGTATGCAATGTAAACTTTTCTAGGGCACAGAGGGACTTAGGGAATAGAAGATCGGTTTTAAGTCAAAACCCAATTCCAATTTACTCCTTACTGTACAGCAAGGGGACTGTGCACAGATTTCCACGCATTGGGCATCAGCCAACTTGTTCTGATCCTATTAGTCCGGAGGTTTTACTTGTAAGTCCACCCCCCCCCCCCCCAACACCAGTTGGCGATTGACTCGACTCACTCAGCTTTTATACTCGTCAGCACAATAGACTCTCGCCAAGTATTTACGTCACATCACGTGCCGCGTGCATAAAAGCGCTTCTAACTGGTTTAAACAGTAGGACACGCTTGCTGCGTAGTTGTTGCGCTTGGCCAATTCCCGTGTATCGGTAATTGAACGGGCGCGCAGCAGCTCACGTAATGACAAGGTAATTTGTAATTTGTAACTTTGTCACACACACATACGTGTGACTGAACCGAGAAGGATTCAGAAACACTGATATCCCACCAAAATTAAAAGAAAAAGAAAAACAAAGCAATAAAAAAGAGAAAAATAAAATCAATAATACATCAGTGGCAATTAAAAGTAATTATACCACGGCTATGACGCCACGCCGACTCAACACCATGGTACATTTCCGTAGGTTAAATCCCGTTAACGGTGACCGGAAGTGTGCGTCAACGCAAAAAGTGTTGGTCATCAAGTTACCCCACACTTTTGCCAGTAACCAACACTTTCGACATTTCCGGATCACGCGACGAGAGTGCACACACCAACAACCAAAATTATACTGCGTCGAAAACCGTAACGTAATAAAAACGTACAAAAGAAATTACTTAACTTGACGGGATGTCCCAAATGAAATCCTATCTCTTCTAACGCTCACATGTCTGGCCCATAACTAAGTTTATTCCCTCCGTCGAACTACTCCCCCCCCCTCCACAACCTAAAATGGAATGACCTTCATTCATACTGATACACCTATTTGGATATTACCGCTGATTTGAAACAGTTCTCAAACTACAACCGCACAAAAAAGAATTACTTACCTTGCCAGAATGTCGGCACATACACGGGATGCGATGATTGACCCGCCTTGAGGTGGGCCAATCATCGCAGCCGTTGTATAAAAACCGATAACCCCTCGATTCTCACCAATAACTATTACTTCACATGCCTGGTCAAATTGTTCCTCTGCGATACCAGGCAATGCCTGAAAGCACCGATATTTGGTGCCAAAACCATGTCCGATGGCAACACATTCCACACACTCACCATTCTAGATGAGAAAATAACTTTGTACAGTTCAACGTGGCTTTAGGTTGTACCAATTTGAGAAATTTGAGAAGGTGTACCCTAGTTACACTGTCAATTACTCGTATTTCAAAGAAGTGACATAATTTACGTTGCACTGGAGATGTAGGAGGGATTACACGAGCAAAAGGTCACATTTTAGTCATTGTAGCTCCAGTGAATCAGTCACTAGGGCACGCAGTCGATCTGATTAATTTAAGTTTGAGAGCTCTCGTAGTCGCTTTGGGAATGTGCGCTGCACGGATTCGACATTGTGAATGTCCCCCACGAGGTGTGGGGACCAGACTGGGGATGCATATTCCAACACCGGCCAGACAAAAACACGTAACGCCAAAAACTTGGTTGTGTGATCGCCAGACAGGAGCACCGCGAAGTGTCGGCATCGTGGATTGCCTTGCATTACATGTTACAGCCGTTACAAGTAGAACCCGTGGTACTCTCTAGCTGATGTTAGCAGAATTAGCACGAGGCCGTGTTTATACGTGGGCTGTTCCTCCAAGTCCCAAGGTCCTCTGAAACCTATTCTGCCATTCAGCATATTTCTGACGCCGATCCAATCCAATCCAATCTTACATCTTACACTGTAGGTAAAAGTTTCACCGCTAAAGTTGAAAGCAGAGATGAGTAAACAATGGGTTGTTTTGTGTTGCACGCTATGACATTGCCTCTACGCTGCGCCTTTCTCATCAGGTTGAGGCTACGTAATCAATCAATCAATCAATCATCAATCATTCCTTAACCTTTTTCTGAAAATTCTCGTGCGCAAGCGAACTCTAATAAGCGCTGCCTGCCGGCTGTTCTAATAATACGAAACGGAACAAAGCACCGTTAATAACCGGCCGACGATTAAATTAAAACTGAATTTTTAGCTGGTTTGGCTAGAAAGTAATTAAGAAAAAGCCATGACTTCGACAATATTACGTTAAAATGCGTATGTTTACAAGCAAAATTAAATAACAGGGCCTGATAATAAACGAAAGGTGCACTGCTTATCCGCAAGGCTCACACCAACCTGACGTGTTAAATGTAGCGATAAAAAAAAAAGTTGTTGTTCTTGTACTTGTTAAAGCATTTTTCTGCCACACCTTGGCGTCCGTTCTATTGAACGCATTATCTGCACTCTTGTTTACGTAAACGAAATAAACAGTCCGCATTAAAGACTGTGGTTGCGAAGATACAAGATACACTAATATGAGAAATAAAGAAAAGACAACTGCCCCGACTCCGACTCGAACCCAGGACTTCCCACTGACTAGGCCGGGCACGCTAACCACTGCGCTACCGGGGCGGATACTGGCTACAGGCTCCAGCCGAGCTAAATAGCTGTTCAGTCGTTCTCAGTGGTGACCCAGAGGTGACCCTGAGGTCACAAACAAACACAAGGAGGGACAATAACATTGCTTCTTGGCCTCCACACTAGAAATAATGTGAGTAATAAATAAAGAATAAATGACAAGGTAAAGGGTAAACGAAGCAAGCAGTCTGCATTAAAGACTGGCCTTTCGAAGATACAAGATACACTAATCTGAGAAAGGAGGAAAAGACAACTGCCCCGAATGGGATTCGAACTCAGGGCATCCCGCTGACTATAGGTCAGGCAGGCGCGCTAGCCACTGCGCTACCGGGGAGGATCCGAGCTTAGTAGCTGTTCAGTATTTCTCCGTAGCGATCTAAAGATCACAAACACACATGCAAGGATGGAAAGCAACTTTGCTTCTTGGCTTAGAAATAAGTAAAAAAAAATAAATCACATAAATCACAAAACGTAAACTAAGCAAGTAGGGTGGAGTGTAAAAACTTTTTTTTAATTCTTCATTGGCAGAGTCTGGAAAAGTTACTCTTTGACATCACTATCACACACACGAAACTTCATCACTCTGGGGTCATGTCTTGAGATGTTCCCCTTCATGCGCGCCCCCCCCCCGGCCTTTTCAACACTGTACGGCATCCGGCGGAACTGCGAAAAAGACAAAAATTGATGATTTGACTACGTTAAAGTCAAATTTTTAAGATTAACTCATTCGATTCTCTCAGAAACTACGTTAGCACGCCGTCATTAGAAAGAGTTTTATTTTTCTTAAAAACTGTGGGAATGATTTAGCATCGAAAATTGGCCAATATGGCCTTTTAGGCAATTTTGGCCCATAACTACTACTCCAACCATTACGCAGAAAATTTTTTTTTTTGCAATTATGGCTTACCTTTCTTAGTCCCTAAGTGTTTCAAAAGAGTTAATGTTAAAATTAAATTTAAAACCAGTCAAATCATCGTTTTTGCCTTATTGGCCGATCTGCCCATTGCCGTCCAATATCATACTTGCAGGCCTTGCACCTAGAAACATGACCCCAGAATGATGAATTTTTTTGTGTGTGATAGTGATGCTAAAGAACAATTTTTCCACATCCTGCTAATGAGGAATTACAAAAAAAAGGTTTCTCAGATTTTTAGAGTACCCTAGCAAACAGTCTGCCAACAGATTTGTTTTCTTTATTTATTACTTGCAATATTTCTAGTGTGGAGGCCAAAAAGGAAACTTGCTTTCCGACCTTGTATGTATTTTTGTGATCTTAGGTCACCACTGAGAAGACTGAACAGCAACTAAGCTCGTCTGGAGCCTGTAGCCATGAGCCGCCCCAGTAGCGCCCCGGAGCCACTGGCCTCGAAGTCCTGGGTCCCATCCCAGTCGGTGCAGTTTCTGTCTTTCTCAGATTAGTATATCGTGTATCCTCGCAAGGCTAGTCTTTAACGCAAAATGTTTGCTTCGTTTACCCTTTGCCTTATGACTTAATGTATATTTCTTATTCAGGTATTCTCCAGACGCAATGCCCCAACTCCTAAGGTATTTTTCGGAAAAGAAACACAGCAGGAATTCAGTATAGGCCAAAAACCGCTGACGTCCTGTGTTGCTCATAATTAGCACGCCAAACGAGAATGAACGGTTCCTGAGCTTATGGGCAAACATTTTTGCTACCTGCCTAAGTGCCTATCGGTTACTGACACCATTATGTTCGATTTCATTGTAGCACTTGACCATTACAGCATTGCTTTAACGCAACTAAATACAGATGCAAACCTATTTACGTTGCCTTTTGGACTTATATGTCAGACTGCCTGAGCGGGGAATCGAACCCAGGACCTTTGAAACCAAGGGCCAAGGTCCTACCGCTGAGCCAGACTGACAGGTGGTGACATCTTGTTTATTCGTGTCAACTGGAGGCTGTTTTTCGTCATCACCTGTAGATCAGCCGTCGTTTCGCAACCGACTTTTTCCTGTTGCCGTCTCCTGAACTGCCAGCACGTTTCGAACTAGCCTTAGGTCGCTCGGCCTTTTTTCATCTGGAACTTCCCTCCAACCAAAGACGTAAACAACACCAAATCACGTGCCATGGAACCCCAAAGGATGTCTCCATCTGGGAGACCACCACTTCTCTTCACCCACCAGGCGCTCAAACAGTCATCCGACATCATCATCACTCGTGAGTTTGTAGGGGCCAAAACACTCCGGTTGAAAAAGTTATCGATAATTATTTTCTTAGCTCTTGGGATGTTGCGTATGAAAAGAAGTGCAATCCTCGATAAATTCGGTATCCCAAAGGAAACTGAAGGTCTGGTGTGTAACTGCAAAGAGCGACCAAAAAAGAACAGTATGCACGGTAGGTGAGTGTGTTAAAACATGATCGGTACCTACCAATGTAAAAGAAGCGCTTAAGTACACACAGTGTAAATTAACGAACGCAAAAAACTTAACGTACGGATTGAACCAGACAACAGAAACTGAAAGTGAAACTGAAACGAACGGCTAGAGCGACTACTTAGTTGCATCCGGTCTTTTGTATAGTTCTGCCAATGGTGAGGCGCACTCCTCTATCACGCACTCTTATCACTCTCTCCTATCACTCTCTATCACGCACTCCTCTATCTGTATTATATAATCTAAAAGTAGTAAGCATCAGAACTGCCGAATAAAAATGTGATAGCTTTTAAGCTTATTTTAGATTTTAGGCTATTTGTCAACGTTTAGGCCTAATTCTTACATGGAGCTTTAATTTCGTAAGTAGCAGCTAACGGAGATTTGATTTGTATAGTACACTTATTCATTTTTGCAACACGGCGCGCCTTCCGGCACACAGTTACAGTGTTAAACGTAACGCGCAACGTAGACTATATAGATCAGTGGTAGTAGGGAAGTGACGGGACACACACTGTTGATGAAGCCAGGAGCTACTCGTTGGAACTTGAAGTTGCCGTGGTAACGTGATTTTAGGCCTAATTTTCCTTTTTTAGGCCTAATTTTTTTAAATACAGTTTTGATTTCGTAAGTTAGCAGATAGACCTAATGGAGAATCTGGTTCGACGGTAAGCCCATTCATTCATGCAACAATGCGACGAGACTATTTTAAACGAAGCTAAAATGCTTTTGTTTTTATGGCTGCAGTGTTATCCTTTAGGATATTAAATGTTAATATTTAATTTAATTAGGTCGAAGAAGTATATTAGCTATAAGGAAGTAACGCTGTTTTAATTTGTCATGTTATTTAACTAACTTTGGACACTGAATCGAACGTTGTAAACAGTGGTCGTCAATTTCTGGTACCGTTGCGAAGTTGAAAAAAGTGACGGACGGACGGACGGACAAAGTCGTTGCAATAGTCTTCTCAGCCGGTACGGCTGTAGAGAAGATAAAAAACGGAATCTAGCATCCGGAGGGAATTTATGAATGTACTACAAAAATGAAACTAAAACAGATCGAATGTGAAATGTTCACTGTTTAATAAACGTGAGAAAATAAAGAAGAAATCACAAGGTAAAAGGTAAATGAAGCAAGCAGTCTGCATTAAAGACTGGCCTTGTGAGGAAACTCAAAACACTAAACTGAGAAAGAAAGAAAAGACAACTGCCCCGACTGGGACTCGAACCCAGCACTTCCCGTTTGCCAGCCAGGCGCTCTAACCACTGCGCTACCGGGGCGGCTACAGGCGCCAGCTGAGTTAAGTAGCAGTTCAATCTTTCACAGTGGTGACGTAGTGGTCACAAACATACATACAAGGAGGGTAAGCAACATTGCATTATTTCTTGTGTGGAGGCCAAGAAGTAATGTTGCTTTCCTTCCTTGTATGTATGTTTGTGACCTCTAGGTCATCACTGAGAAAGATGGAACAGCTTCTTAGCCCGGCTGAAGCCTGTAGCCGCCCCGGTAGCGCAGTGGCTAGAGCGCCCGGCTGGCAAACGGGTAGTGCTGGGTTCGAGTCCCAGTCGGGGCAGTTGTCTTTTCTTTCTTTTTCAGATTAGTGTATGTGTTTCCTCACGAGGTCAGTATGCTGCCTGCTTGCTTCATTAAATGTGAGAAAGCAATTTCACCAGGTGAAGTTCCAAGAATCTTGGGAGGATATCAGGATATCAGGAAAATTACCATTTTAAATACCAATTAGCTAATCCAAAAGCGATAGCATACATTGGTTTATGACAAAGGAAACTTGAACCAATGTTACTATAGTGCTGTTGGCTTCATCTAATTGACATTTTATCGACCACAGACTTCCTGCAATACCATTTTAAATATTCAATCACAAAAAATGAAATGGAATGAAAATCGGCTGCATCAACAAAAATTGGAATACGAAACCTATAAAGAAGCTCAAACAACGGGTGAAAAATTAAAAGTAAAAAGAAACGGATCGAAGTGAAAAAAAAAACTGAAGTCCCCAGAGATCATAAAAACGAAAAGTTCGAAAGGAAAGAATATGAAAAAGAAGAATCTATTACTAGTGAAAGTAGTGAGAGGGAGGAAATAAAAAAAAATCTTTTCAAAATAGATCAAAAAGTAAACAACTTGTAAATCTGAAATGAGGAAAGAATTCGAAGTTATGGCAAACAAAGTAGAGGAATTACAAAAGGAAAACATTGAAATCAATAAAAAAAAAAATCCAAACACTGACATAAATAACAAAGTCTTGGAGAAAGAAATATCAGAAAACACAAAGATGAAAGAAACGATTAAATTAATCCAAACGGAACAACATGAACAAGAACAGTTTACAAGGAACAAAAACATTGAAATCATATCGGAGATACCATGGAGACAGTTACAAAACAATAACGGTGTAAATCACAACTGTTCGTTCGTGGAAAATGACAAAGACCGAAGTAAAAACAAATTTCCAAACGTAATAAAGCTGTTCATGACAAACAACGATTGTTCCCAAAACGGAAATGGTATAAGAATCGTCGAAAATGAAAACATGTCGCCATTTTACAAACAACTATTTTGGAAGGCAAAGGGCCACGCCAAAAAAAAAAAAAAGGATATCAAATTCACCTGGTTCAAAGACGGGAAAATTGGCACGAGAAAAATTAATCTTAAAGGGAATTAAAATAATACGACATAAAGTGATCCACCTTGAAGAAGAAGGAAAAAGATATCGAAAATTCAATAGCTGAAGACTTCAAAAATATAAATGCACTTATAAACACGAATTTTGCCGAATAATGGAACACGTTTAAGATCATTCACGTAAACATAAGAAGTTGTACGATTGAATTAGCGTATGTTACTAATGGAATTAAAAGAAATTGACTCTGAATGGAACTTAATAGCCTTAACGGATTTATAATATTTAAAAAAA
>JAHWFP010266528.1:0-11870 GCA_023313725.1 Lithobius niger | reverse complement strand
ATCAACAAAAGAAAAACAGAGCTAAAACACTTTGACTTGTTCTCTATTATCACAATTTCCCCACACGAAAAAAAAGCACCGTAGCAGTTTTTACTCTGAAAGCTCATATCGAAAAAATGTAACTCTGGAAAACTTAACACAATCAGATTACAGGAACCTCACAAGAATCTTGAGAATTTTCAACAGACGATATTCGTCAGTCTTCGTCAGGCACTAAAGAGTTTTTCGTTACAAGCTCCGATGAAGACGGACAAATATTGTCTGTTGAAAATTCGCACGAATTTGGTGAGGTTCCTGTAATCTGAAATTGTGCGTTAAGTTCGCAAAAAAGAATACGCAAATAAAGCAAGCAGCCAACGTGTGTGAGGACTTGAGGAGTTTCGCGCAGATGATTAGCATCACGTGCGAGGAATTACGTAACCCCCCCCCCCTTTTTTTTATTTTATATTTTGCCCTTTAAATTACACAAAGTCAGCTATACTAGTCTCTACAATTCCAAAATGCATTTTAAAAATACCGTAGCGGTTTTTACTCTGAAAGCTCATATCGATAAAAATGTCAGTCCAGAAAATTTACGCACAATTTCAGATTCTGGTGAGATTCCTGTAATCTGAAATTGTGCGTTAAATTTTCTAAAATGCACTTTAACGCACCCCTGAACTGGACTCCACTACGACACGCTCGAAATTCGATGGTCTACTATGGAATCACTGTGGCTTTCATAGGAAGCATACCAAGATGACCATTTTTTTCTCATCATTTTTCAATCTAGAATTTTATTTTAACCAACAACAGTGCTTAATTTTTACCACTTTTGTCTTTTTTTCCACACTGTTATCGAAAAGTAAAGATTTTCACTTTATTTTTCAGCTTTTACCGCAGTGGCATCCCTACACTTTAGAAATTAAAAAATAAATGTCTTGGTTGGCCTACTTAGCGCTTAAAAATCTGCTAGTAAACCAAACAATTAACTTTGCATCGCATTAGTTCTTAGGCCATGCAAGTTAAACACAATAGGTTTGGTGGCAGCCATTTTTTTTTGTATTTGTTAGCTCAAGTAATAAACTAAACGTACCACCAAGAACAAAATGAACGCTTTCCAGTTACGTGTCAAGTAATGGTTCATGTTTCTCACCCCTGATGCTACCTGGGTACAAGACTTACTCACAGACAATGGTTTACGACGGCCATCATTACAAAATTTCCTAAGAAAATGTCATTGTTTTACGTCTGCATGGATAACTTTAACCCTACACTCCTGCGAAAAAGGCTTTGCTGTAAAGTCAAGCTTTTCAGCAAAAAATTGTTGCTTGTTCATTAGAATTAGGGTGGTGAATATATCGTTTGGATGAGTTACTGTCTCTGGTAATTCGTGATCCTCTGGTAATTCGTGGGTATGTCGAAGTTGATGTTATATCTGGTTTATAATTATAAACCTATCTAGTTCAACCCATGTTATAAACAATCACTTTTAAATGCATTGTTGCTTGAATAGCCTTGAAAATAGTATTGTTATTACAGGTTTATTGTCGTAAGAAGTATTTTTATAATAATCTAGCCGAAGTCGAAAGGCGCACTCTTTGCTTGTGTTCGCTGGAAACCGAAGCACAGTGACCAACGCGCAGCCTAGTAAATTGCATCGTGAATAGCGACTAGTGTGCAAAGGGACGCGAGAGTAGGTACCACTCGCATAAGGACCACATTTTTCTACCACGGTCTTTAGAATTAAATATTAATGCTACACCGATACAGATACCGGTACTGGATGGGATCGGTTTCGGATCGACATCGGCAAATTTGGCTGACATATTGGTAACTGTGGAACCACGTGAAATTATGACGTGCAGTTTACGTCATTTTGCTCGGTAAACCGCTGCGTATCTTCCCACCTATCTTTTAAGAATGGTTTTAAAAATTTTTTATTTTAATAATTATTGGACTTTTTAAAGAAAACATTCCATTGACAAAAAATTAGACATTGTATTATTGGACTATTTTGTCCAGATATTATCGGTGGAGCCTATGAAATTATTTTTAAAAAAGTCAATACTTTAATTTTAAGCTAGCCTAAAGTTGTTAATTACGTGATTTTTTTAAATGATGGAACCGTGGAAAATCATTGTCTCTGGAACACTAGTTGACAGGCTACTAGTGTATTTTCCAGCACCATATTGTTAAAATTCAGGCTAAACAGTTTGTTCATTAAAAAGACTTTTCGCCTTGGCAAAAATAAATAATAAACACAAGTCCTCCAACAGGGTCACGTATGGAACAGGAATAACCTCGAGAACCAAACATGTTTCTCTTTTCGTGGCCTTACAAATATGTTTCTTAAAACTACAAAGTATAAGTGGGACAACACTGAGAATTCATATTTCACAATTGATAATTCACATAATTCATTTTCACATTCTAACTACAAATTGGTTAGGGCAGTAGGCAAGTACATATGCTAATGATAAAAAATACACAAATACTGTACAGTACATCAGCGCAGAACATTAATTCCGAGAGACAGGTTATTTGAAATGGTACACAAGATCTGTTGCATTGTGAACGAAAGCATCAAATAGCCTAGCCTACGTTCTTAACAGAATTTATACTATCAACTAGTGCAGTTTCTGAGGGCAAGTCGCTTCCGAGGTTGACGCTTCGGAAAAACATACGTACAACAAGGTCAGGTGTAGGCAGTAGTGATGCTTTTAATAAGTGACCGCGTGGAAGAGTATTGCTGCAAAGTTTTGCAACGAGCCGAGTATTAGTTAGATAGTGTTGTTCGACGTTTCCATTGGCGATGTTTGGCCACATCGATTATTAGTTTGATGCGGCACCAGATTTTCTTTTTTTTTACGATGGTAAGTTTTCTACTATCCACGAAAATATTAAGCTATTCATAGCTCTAGTCTGTATTACAAGAACTCGGAGCCAGGTTGGCCAAGTCAGAGACCGTTCCATAATCAGGAAGGAATGCGGACAAATTCTGCGCAAATTTCTGCAGCTTCGTCAATTTCTGACATTCCAACATACCATTTTAATCATCTTGAGATTTATCATAGTTAGAAGAGTCATATCGCAGGAGAAGTTAGTTTGTGAAAACCAATAAGCACGTGGGTAACCACATGATAAAAACGGAGAGCAATTTATTGTCGACCAAACTTGAGGTCTCCGACACTCACAAAGAATATAACGCTGGGGGTCATAGGACTTCCTGCACTTAAGTCCGTATCCCCCCCCCCTCCTTCCCTTATCAGTTGTAGTGGACTCTGCCCAAGCAGTATCGATACTTGGCCTATAGCTATATCATAATGCCTATTCAAAGTCATTGCTTTCTTGGCAGGAAAGGAAAATAGCAACGTCATTAAGCTACAAACTTGTAATTTTTCCTCGCACATAGACGAATGGTGTAAATTACACTTGAAATTTCAACATCGTAACAACACCCCTTCCCTTCCCCCCACACAATTATATCTGTACAGTAGATTCTCGATATAACGAGACGAACCTCCGATAAGGAACTTTTCCCTATAAAGAACACTTTTTGACAATTTGGTTGGACACCTTCTGTGCTGAAAAGGCCTCTCTATAAATAAGGACCCGTACTTTATGCGATTTTGCGAAATCGCAAAATTCGCAACTTGTTTAATACTAAGAAGAATTTTGCCCCCATTTTTCAATTGGGGAGGTGTACGACATTTGCTGAAGCCAAAAATGAAAATATGCCATCACAAAATTTGCATTTTCCCGCAAAAAATCACAATTTTTGCCCGAATAAATAAATTGTGACTGACTTTTCACCAAAATTTTGTTAACTTTGCAGTAAAATAAAGCCTTCTGTTCATTACTGGCAGTTTTGAAATGGAATTTACATTTTTTAAACTTTATTCATATTGTACACCACTTACGAGTCCTATGTTAAGCTATTTTCTGTTAACAATTTTGTGATGGTTTTTTTGTTGAAAAATTCAGCAAATCTCGTAACATGTTCAACCCTTCCGAATGTCAATCCAGTAGCAGTCGCCAGTAGACCTTACAAAGCACTCGCCATTTCACAATTTTTACTCGCCACAAACCAAATACGTCTTGTATGATGAAAGGTTTCTCTAATTTATTCTTTAACAAAATTGTGCAATTTTCTTAAACTCCAGTATTAATGCAGATAATCCAGTTATATAGCCCTTATATATCTGAGCATAACGCCGCAAACCGTTCGTCTCTAGCTTATACGGTTCCAGAGATACCCTTTTTTTATTGGCATGCTCTGTAGCTAGTCGCCGATTTGGCGAGTAAGGCTAAATTCCAAGTCGCCAACTGTTGATTTCCACTCGCCAAATGGCGAGTGGCGACCGACATTGGGAAGGGTTGAACATGTTGTATCGCAAAATTACCTTCTTCCACTGCACATTTTAAAAATTCTTGCAACAAATATTACTGCAAAATTTTGTTTTAAATTATCGCGGAAAGTACGGGTCCCTATCTATAAAGAACAACTCCACATAAAGAAACCTTCTTCAGAGCTGTAAAGGTCTTTTCACATACGAAAAACCATACTTATAAGGAACTGATACATAAACCATTGCGTCGATCAAGAAATTAGATAAATTTATCGGACGACGAAAAAGGCTAACCTGAACCACAACCCAAAATTGAAAAGTTTTTCATCGAACAATGTAAAACTGCGCTTTTACGCACACTGCCCTCGCAGTACAATCAGAACGCAGATATAGTTCAATTTTATTTGTCAGGTTTTTACCTGCTGTATAAGGAACTCTGTAATCATTTCGCTGTAAAGGAACCTTCTGTATTAAGAACTCTGTACAATATAAAGAACCATTTTTGGGCGTTCTAGGTTGTTCTATAAAGAGGAGCCTACTGTAACTAGTTCTGTAGCCTGATAAACTTCCCTGCACATATCAAGTTTGGTGTTTACATGTCTTCAAATTTGCTTGAGACAATGGAAACGACATTTGAGATAGCAACAACATATATTTCCATAGTTGCAGACACTGTAAACCGAGTTTTAGCCCCGTTCGTGAAAGAAACGTCAATGTGAGAGATAAGCTCCCGACGTACCCATCGGTTAGTAGTTTGTTTTTTTTTAGATAGTTTACTGTTAAGGTAGAGGGATAAGCTCTGGCCTTGGACTTTAAGTGCTCAATGGTGAAGCCCACTTTAAGGAATTGCTCACCAGTTTTGCATCACAGCGTTAAAACATACAAAACAATGGTTTAAAATTGCCCTACAAAATTCAAGTTTGTCTCCAATTATCCAAATGATGACGTAGCCTACCGTGACCCTAGGGGATTTCAGAACTTGTGGCTTAAGAGAAGAAGGTTCACGTATGCAGCTAACGTCACATCGCGGCCTCTATGTTGAGAACGTCAGTCTAGACGTCCGGCTTGAATGTAGGGACATCATTTAATCCCTTTGCGTTCCCTTTTCCTCTCAAAGGGGCTAAAAACCTGCCTTGTCAATTTCGGTTTACGTGAACCTAGGCTAGGAAAAACGTTTGCCCTGCAGATTAATTCACAAATGCTTACATCTAAGTGCAGTTGAGATTCACTGGCGATACCAACACCTTATCCTGAGTTGTTTCGTTAATCACTTTTGGTTCTGCTTCCTCTTGTAAGAAAGCACAAGCAATAAGCTGTTGAAGAACACATGTCGGAGCAACTGCACGTCTTCCGGAAAGCACATTTAGTGGTTACTTTAAACCAGCCCATAAATCTGCTAAATTTGGAGCCAAAAGACAAAATTGGCTGCTTTAGAATTTTAAAAGCTGGATTACAATATAGTAAGTAGTTTTAATGCCAACTGCACGGTTTTATAGATAATGAAGCCTTCTAAAATTTTTATCAAAAGCTGGATATTACCTGCAGATTACAGTGTTGGCCTATAGACCATGAGCATTTATTTACATTACCAGTATAGGCCTATTTCTAGATGGCATTGGCCCAGGTTAAATCCAAGAAATGGATTATACACATTGTGTTAGGCCTATCCATACAGATCGCAACCCCTTTCAGCTTTCTTACACAAAATATGGCCAGTGAGAAAAGGCTGAAGAAATACCTAGGCCTACTCTCAATTCTCCGAAGTTTTACGCATCCAATTTATGAACAGATTAGGCTAGCCTATGCCAATCATGTTGGGAGTTCTGCCCCTGTGTTCGAAAGGGTGTGACCGATCTTGGACCATTCCTTGCATTTAGGGAGCCATGGATGTGTTCAGATCAAATGTGACATATAAAAAAGCCTAGGAATTTCCTAGCAAAATTGAGCTAACCTACAGCACTTAAAAGCAACATGATTAGCAAGTTAATAGCAGTTAAGCAGTCACGGCAGTTTTACTTGGTGTGCCGCAACACCCGAATATTAGCCTTTATTGTAGTGCACCATTAAACTTGATCAATTTATTTTATCACCAGTGGCTGACACTGCCGAAGCTAGCTTACGCAGCCATAACGGGAAGGGTTTGGCACGCTGGCTAGTCTTGTTATTGCCGTACTACTGATCCCGTCTTAAGGCGGAGATTACAGCGCTTACCCGAGACCGACAAAACTAATAAGTCGGTGCATGTCCAATCCAATGGGAGGATGGCCTTGCACAACCACCCCACTACACTTTGATGGAAATCAGTGTTTCGTGGATTTTGCGATGCACGGTTACTGACATTCTCGGCGAATTACACGGTGAAAGCCACCAACGAGCATCTCAAGGCTTACAGAACACAAGAATCACCACACAAAGCAGAGACGTTGAAAGATGCTAAGCGCACGATCACTAACATTTTTTCCGGCTTTTAAGTTTCAAAATGTCAGTCTGTGACTTAGGCCTAGTTGGTTAGACTTGCACCTGTCGGGCCTCCAAAGAAGCAGCCTTAGCGACCTAGTCCTTCTGGGCCTGATCTTTGGCGCCGAGATATCTGGTCAAATCTTCAATATCCACGAGCATGGAATCTTGCTCCATGTGAAGGTCGTCTCGTTCCAAAAGCAGCCTTACCAACTCTTCATTCAATGTCTCAATCTGAGTGTGGAGGTCGTTGACGATGACTTGCAGCTGGGCAACGTTCATTTCATTCAGAACGTGTCGACTTGTCCGACGTTTACCGTCTGGAAATGCAATCCCCACAATGTAGCGACATATGGGAATAACGCGCACCATTTCGGCAACGGGGGATTTCTTTATACGCTGCTTCTCGACTTCCATCTGCATGTGAGCCATTTCTTTGGCCTGCGCCAGAGCCATTCTCGCTTCAGCCTGGAGGCGCGCCTGTTGCGTCACAAAATTCACTTCTTCCTTGGCTGGGTCGCTGGATTTGGGCTTCAAGGGAAGAGAAGAAGGAGCAACACTTGCTTTGTTGCGGCTAGCAGCATGTGTAGAAGCCCGAATGCTGATATTCTCCTCACTCTTCAAAGCTTTGGCTTCTTTTTCGCTTTCTTTGCCGTTGGGTGACTGTTCGGTCTCCTTCGCCGTCTCATTCATGAAGCAGATTTGTAGATTCATACCATTCTGCAAGCGCGTTTGAAGACTTGGCTTCCGCACCATTCTTTCTCCGCCGTAATAATCTTCCGTGTCAGACCCCATCGCTAAACGACGCCGGATTTCTTCTCTGTCGTTTCGGCGGCGCCACAATACCTCTTCCTTCGCCGATTTAACCAAATGTTCTTCCATAGCTACCCAGTCGATGGTAGGCATTGCAGTTTCTATATTATACACGTCAAACCCACCAAGAATTTCTGGTGATGAGAGTTTCACGTCTCTTCTGTGGCTGCCGTACATTTCTTTACTAGCATTAACCTTGGAACGGTGGTTGCCGCCACGGCCTTTGCTAGGCGCAGAAGGGTCAGGGCGATGATAAATAGGTGTATTTTTGCTACGAGCATTGGACGATCTATCAGTATCCCAATGTGGACCTGAGGTCGTCATGTTCGCTGGTGGCATGCTTGGAAAATCGGTGGCAGCACCGTTTGTACCCCGATTAGCTGCAATATTCTTCGGCATGTTGCACGTGGTACCCACATTGGCTGGTGGGCGTTGCACCGTTTGGGTCTGAGTACTGTCAGTGTTTCTAGATAAAAATGCCCTATCCCTGCCTGAGTGAAGACTGTCAGGTTTGGGTCGAGCCGATACATGGTAAAATGGTTTGTCACCGCCATTACCAAATCCTGTGGCGACAAATTCGGCGCTATCTTGACGGCCGTAGTTTGAAGCCGCATTGTAATCGGGGATATGAGATCGAGCTTGCATGGCACTGGAACAGTTAACTCCTTTCGGAGAATGACTAGATTCTTTGACTTCTTCAAAGTTTGGAGGGCTCGGGTTTCGCCCATGAATGTCTAATCCGTCCAATTTCAGTATGTCGGGAACGTCGGTTTTGGGCAGGTCGCTACAGTTGACACCGACATTGCTGGTTTTTGGTTTTCTTGTGGGAAAGCAGCTAACTCTGTCGTCTGTAGGGCTATTGAGTGAGTGAGAATCATCGGATTGAGGAATGTAATTCTTTGACGGTGGAAGCTCGTCAACAAATTCGTACGCCTCAAACTGCTGCTGCTGGCGTATCTTATGTACGTTGAAAGGCAACGCTTCCGGGTGAGATTTCTTAAATGTGGCAAACTCTTGCGCTAACGTCAAATAGTTATTTTTGCGAGCACGTTTCGCCATTTGTTCGTTGACTTCCTCCTCGTCGTCATCGCCTTCGCCCGGAGACGTGTAAGCAACGTTCTCGTTCGGCCTGTTCTCGTGCTCTCTGTACAAAGTCAAGGGTTGAAGAGAGATGCCTTGGGGTACACCCCCAGTTTTTGTATCAGAGGTCTTATAGCCATCGGAGGGAGTAGAATCCGACTCAGAATCGTCATCTTTGTCTTCATCATCATCTTCGTCATCCGGTTCATCGTCATCATCACTCTCTTGCACTCTGCTCACAAATTGGGGCAATAACGTCTGCTTCTCCGGTATAAAATCGAACTGCCTGTCGTCAGAATCTTGAATGTGACGAGGGCACTCTTCGGGCGAGGAAACAGACATTGCTTGGTGGCCCGATTCTGCTTCGCTCAGCTCAGCCTCCGATGGGGATGCTGGGGGGCAGCCCTCCTTACCGGTTTCCAGCGAATCAACGGACGTGGACATCCGGTTAGCATTGGGTTCCGAATTGTGTTTGTCTTTATACTGTCTCCACGCCTTCTGAATTTTAAGACTAGCTTGGGTGACGTGATCTTCGCTACCCGACTCCCATGGGTTATCAATATCATTGTCCAGTACCTGCGTTAGGCCTACTTCGTGGCTGTGGACGGCTGGTCGCCCACATACATCCACGTTCGATCCGATTTCAAGTCGCAGGTTGCCCTCCATCATAATTCCTTCCATCGACATTCTATTACCAACTGCTTTCCGACATGATAGTACAATCAATCAATCAATGCGCTTTCAACAAAATGGTAATTGCATGCGAAGAAGCAGCTTAGCTGATTGGCTACTCGGGATAGATTAGACTGGGGCCCGGGCTACAAGACCACCGGCTCCACTACACAATGGGCTTTTCCTTTACCGTTTCACAGACGAAAAACGTAAAGGAAAAAGAAAAGAGGACGAGAAAGGAGCAAATAAGAAAGGAGGAATCAAAAAAAGTCAGCAATGATTTTTCCAGCAGCCACTGAAACCACCTGGACGACGGAAAGTCACACTTTTCAAGGAATAAAAGCTTCCAGACTTACTGGCGCCACACCCGTTAACGCCCATCAAAGGCCGGTAGAGAAAGAAGCTCAGTGGTTTGCTTCCAGTCTTTCTCCAACGCAAGGCTGTCAAGGCTCGTGTCAAGGGCACTTTCATAAAATTCATCGACAGATTACACACAAAAACCGAACGCTTCCACCAAAAGTAATATCACATTTAAGTTTTTTTTATGAACGATCGAGATACATGTAACTGCGAAATATGATACACGGTTATGACCTCCCCCCCCCCCAGATGGTCACCATGCATGCTTGCGTTGTCAAGGTCCGTTGCTAAGCACTTTTAATATAATATCGACCGATAAATTAATTTATTTCATCTATATCTATATATATGAGTCTAGTTAACTCCTTTTAGCTCAGTGGGGGGGGGAGAGGGGGGTTCTCTGTGTGACGACAGTCGGATCAAGTTTTGATGGCATCCTTATCAACGATCTGCGCTCCCGCGGTGTTAGTGTTGAAAAGGGTTAGATGGATATCCAGCTTTTTAGAAGATAGAGAGTTATCGCTAATGGGAAAAGCTTCTGAATGGGTCCCTGTTATTTCTGCTTCTGGTGTGCCACAGGGTTCAGTACTCGGCTCAGAGCTGTTTGCCCTTTCTACGAGTGAATAACATGCAGCCTTCCAGGGCGACGGCTACAAGTTTGCAGACGATGTCAAAGACTGTAAAGATCAGCGAAACGCTAACGTGCTTCAAAATTATATCAATCTTCTTCAAGCATGGTACACTGCCAATAGCACGATGCTCCACCCCGAAAAGAGCTTCGTTATGCATATGGAGCGCAAAAACGTGAAAAAGTTTTGTAGTCTGGACTACGAGATTCAAAGCTACCGATCAAATCAAGGACCTGGGCATTATTATGGAGTCCGATCTGTGAGAGAAGTGGTTTAATAAACTTTTGCTGTAAGCAAGCAATGTGCTGCTGCTGCTAAGGCCAAGCGAATGGCTGGCCTCCTTTCCAGACATCTACCTAAGCTTTCGCCTGAAAAACTTTTCTAGAGCCCGTAAGGTTCTCATTCGGCCACTTGTAGACTTCTTCAGTGCAGCATGGGCTCGCTCCCTGGTTACAGCGAGACAAGCAGCTGTTGGCGAGCGCGCGGAGACTTGCTTCTCGTGTACTCAGTAAGGACGAGGTGGGCTACAAGGAGCTGTTGAGGCTGTCCCAAGCCAGCCCAAGCTGCCAAATCTAGAGATGAGACGAACGAAAGGCATGCTAATTGACTGCTTCAAAATTCTCAAGGGTTATTACAGACTGGACCCAAATGAGTTACAGGGAACTCCCTCAAGCTACACAAGCAATACAGTAAACTTACAGCTTTTTTACGTTGGTTTCGTCCTTTTTTTTGTTTTTTGTTTTTGCTTTCGTTCATTTTTATACTCTGCGCAATATAAAACTGGACGAAAGCTAAATGAAAATGAACGAAGGGGAAAAAAAAACAACTAGATTTTCGTTTTTTTTGTTGGAATTGCCTTCCTACCTGGAATGGGTTGTAAGAGGATGTAGCTTGTGTAAACACCTGGAAGGGTGTAAGAAAAAACTTGAGGTGGAAAGGAAAGTCAGAAGCTGTTTTTGTGTTCAGCTGTGCAAATTGTCATAATGCCTATGTGCGCGACATTTATTTTCGTAAATTGTAAATTTGTAAAACAGAACGAAACAAAAGTAAAAAAAAAAAAAGCTGTAATGAGCGAAAATACTTTTTGTCCGTTCTGTAAAAGAGGTTGAGACTCATCAAATCGTTCAAAAACAAGGCATACTGCGATCCCAGTACAAAGAGGGCGCTACGGTTGCATTCTGGAGAAATTCTAAGAACGGATATGACGTCTCTGTTAACGTCTTGCAAGTTTAACGGGAAAATCCAACATGGCGCCGTGCTGTAACCGATAGGCGTTAGCGCCGCTTTACCTGACAATATGTTACTTCCATTTAAATAAGACATTCTTAAGTTTTACAAGTCTTAAACTCAGAACTTATCATCTAGCAACACGATTCAAGATCCAACGAAGAGAGGATGGATTTCGATAGCCTGATATCGGTGGCAGAGACGAAAGCAAACCAGGCTAAAGTTGGTGTAAGTATTTTCTTCAAAAATAAGTCCACAGGAAACACGGACTCGTCATAGATTTTTCCAGCAGACCCGACCC
>JAHWFP010266524.1:327872-338579 GCA_023313725.1 Lithobius niger | reverse complement strand
TTTCGCCGAATCCCATGTCGCAGAATCAAAATACTCTATAAATGTAATATTGCTGAGGTTAAAGAAGCATTCCTAACTGGTAGAAATTTGTAATTAGCCAAGACAGGAGTCGGCGAAACGGGAATTCCCGTTTAGCCAAAAATTAAGACACTGATTAGAATTCGGCGAAACGGCTATCCGATCACACATAGGCCCGGACTGGCCATAGTGCCAGGTTGCCAATGGCACATGGGCCCTCCCGTAAATTCGTAAGGGGGCCTTTTTCGAGTTTACAGTTACAAATGGTTAATTTGTACCTCGATAATAACACTTTCAGCAATTAAAACTTCTAAAAACGCCTCAACTTCTGGGGGAACCCCCATGACTTGAGTGTTTACTCGCGGTTTTGAAGTTGTCAGTAACACTGCTGTAATTTTATTCGTACAATTTCTAGAAAAGCCTTGCCTTCTGATTCCTTGGCTCAGGAGGGTCACAACATTCTTGACCTTGAATGGGGAGGTTAAGATTTTGTCAGGGTTTTGGAGGGGGGGAGGGAGATTGAAAATATGATGGTTACATTTTGTCCGTCCCCTCTTCCCGGCCATAAATAATGACCGGGTCTGAATCATTTCACCTACAACCCCCCCCCCCCCCCCCCCGCATTCTGTTGGGGGCCTTTTTAACGTCATGGTACACTTGGGTCCCAGGGCTGCCATTCCGGGGGCCTGATCACAGATTTGATTCCCCCCTTTCGAAAATATTGACTGGTCCCTAAAACCAGGGAGAATGAACTACAGAGCAAAATATCGCAGGAAAAATGTGAACGGAAAAAAAGGCGAAGGGCAAAAGGACAAATAAAACCATATCGTCTAAAAGGATCACGAAAGCCACTCACCCAAAAAGAGCCGCGGGAATTGTGTAATTTATTATGGGACTACTCCTCTCCCATTTTTTGGATTTGTAGAACACCCCGCCTCATACTCACTTTTTCGTTCTAATCCGATTACAATAGACAACCTGTGTTACAAATTCCAGATATATTTTTTTGTCGATTTTACAGTTACAAATGAAATTTCTGCTGCAGTTGTTTTATATTAGTTTGGGAGAAGTATTAGAGCAATGGAGCACAATCTAAATCAATATATGGAAGCACAACGACATCTAACTGCAATACTAAGGACAGTTTTACGTCGATCGCGTGTGAAACGTCATTTGTCTCAGATATCCGAACGCACAGATCTGATGAGCGCTGGAACTGCTATCCAGCTCTTCTTTGTGAGCATGCCTCGTCACATTTAACACCCGTTCTGCGTTCGAATCCGATTAGAGTAGGTACGATTTTTTCAAACTACACCTGCATTTTATGGTGTTTTGTTGTTTAATTTTAAATCAGTTACACTTTTTTAATGAAGAAAAGGATTCCATTCATAGATATCGGTTGGAAAGTACGTTTACAGGTTTTATTTATCTTTCAATCAGCCAACCTTAAAATATTGCTCCAAAGTACAAAAATATATTTTAGATAATTTTGCCTCCACACCTCGCTAGGCAATTCGACTCTCTTTCATTAGAAACAAGTTTGACGCTATTCTGTTGGAAAATAACTGAGAAAAAGTGGAAATAAGATCGTAACTGAAATACGTTGTAGATGCTGGTGCCATCTAGTAGTCAGAATTGAGATAACCAAAGGTGTTGCACTCCCTCTTAACGTCCAAAGTATTATTCGGTGCGATTAACTTGGCTAAAAGGACTAACCTTGGCGGCCTTTCCTTGATTGCATATTATCAGTACCTTTAACGGCCGACCTTTTTTGGAAACTTGGCAGCTTTTCTTACACCAGTTTTGGTTTTGGGTGGTTATTACAACTTTCATAGGACTGTGAATATACAAAAGGTCACACTCTTATCTTCATCTTTTTTTCTAGAGGAATTTTATGTCTATAAATTTTCTCAATTCATAATTTTAACATTTGCTATTGACTATTATTAGCCATTTCTTCAGCCAAATTGACACGGTTTGGTTTATTGTATGTCCAATTATCCATGATCGACATGCTTAAATTTCTTTAATCCTACATTAAATTTTGTGCACACTGGTTAACAAAAGCAGATTTTTGTTCACTTCGCTCACTCGATCAGCGCATCGCCCCTAAGTTGCTCCTCCCGACGTTAATGCTAATCTGCTCTATGAAACTGGATTTACTCAATCAGCCCTTACATCAGCCAAATTAAGAATTTTTTTCGTTTGCTTTCTTCGTTCACATTTGGTCATGCAGAAATCCCTGAAGTTCACTGTGACTATAAAATATTAGACCGTAGATGTTCGCTTTGTTGCGTAACCATCCTCTAACGTGAATCCCTGTATTGTTAAGCAATCCACGCCAACGTAAATGACTGATTATTTTGTCCTTCGTTGCACTTTAACTTTTAGTTCGTCAAGAGTTTTACAATAAATCTAAGGACCATGATTGATTGTCCAAGCCATTGTTGCTTGAAATCTACGGTTGCAACTTGGAAAAGACACAAATTTTAATTCCTTGGTTGCTAATTGCAAAATCTCCCACGCATTTTCCCTGACCCCTACAAGTCCCAAACCGATAAAGGACAATGTTCAGATCACCATGCATTTGTGTGTAAACATTCAGCTGTGTAGGCCTTCCCAATTTTTCGCTAGCCGTGAGCAGTAAGTCTATGCGATTTAACATGGGGAAAAAAAGTTACTAGGTAGCTACTTATAGCCTGACAGTATCATGAAAACAGCGTTATTAATGCATCTTTCTATGAATGGTGGATACTCATCCTTTAACTTTTAGTTTTTCTTTATCCCTGCACCTTTTCCTTACATTTTCTACAATTTGAAAGAGTTCGGTCGCATTGGGATTTATTCTCAACATGACAAAATATGCTTTTAGTTGCTTACATAACAAACATATGCCTGCTAGGGAGGCCGCTTCTTTATCACCAACAATCAATCTTTTAACATCGGATATCTACAATCGGGTAATCTACTGTTACTTGGCGGCGACACATAGTGTGTCTAAATTAGCATGGCCAACAAATTTAGAATTCTCGTTTCGTATTCTCGTTTTTTATATTCTGGTCAGTATTCCTACTGATTAAAATACCTGCTTTTAAAATTTTTAAGTACTGCTACATAGAACGGAAAGACAAATGGGCTCAATGAATAGATACAGATGAAAACTATTTTTGTTGTCTTTTGGACTGCCTAATTGAGAATTCAACCCTCGACCCCTGAGACCACTAGGTGAAGCCCTCATTCTACAACTAAAAGACGTGACACACGAGGTGAAACATAAAACTATACTTAAAAGGATTAACTTTCGAACTAATAATGGTAGAAAATTCTACCAATACGTCAAACTTATGAGTCTTGGTGACTTTTTAAAAATTGATACAGAATTTTATTGCAGTCCTTATGATGCGATTTGTTTTTGAAATATTCAGAGCAGTTTGCTAAAGAGATAAAACATGTGCCCTGCTGTGAGGTGATTCTTACAGTTCGGTTAAACATTCCGCTGAGGATCGGTAAGACTATATTTTAAGCATTGTATTTCCAGAGTAGAAGTCAGCCTTACAAGACGTGCTACTGTATCGAGTGCTACAAATAAAAAAAAATCTCGGATACCTGCAAACCTGTTTGGGGTATGAAGTTCATATTCGAACCCAAAAATTTCACTGATTATTGTTCTGAGAAAATTGTATGAATCAAAACTGTATTAGTTTCATAAAATTCTAATACGCAGACAGAGGAAGCTGTGTAGTTTGTTTACGTTAAGGTCGTTTTATCGGTAAAAAGTATTTTAAATAAAGTGTGTGACACACGGGGGAGAGGGATGGGGCAATTTACGATAAGATACGTTAAAGACCAAACAGTGGGTAGTTTGTATTTAGCTCTTTTTCATCGACATTCCCCCATAATGTTAAACGAGATGAGCAAATAGTCTGTCTAACACTCCAGTTTCAGTGCCTAATTGCCTCAAGAAGCTGATCTGGTCGATTACTAAAAACGAAATCGTAGATAATTGAGTGTCGGTGTGTGCCAACAACGGCAGTATGAGAGGCTTTTGGAGGTTTGACGCACTCCCAGCCGAATCCATGGTGCCAAATTAAGAGAGGAACAATTTTGTTAGGTAATACCAATCTGAAATACCCATGATCTTTCACATGCCACAATCGGCATGAGCACGAGGCATCACTGGGCCCCTTCTTTTCCCGAATATGCCATGGTTGGCTGAGGTCATGCTCGAACCTGGGACCACTGGCATATGAGACGGTCGTGCTAACCATCTGGACACCTTTCCCTAAGTGTCACAGGCTTTCGGACTCTTTCAGCGGCAAATGGATCTACTCTGGACAATAGCTCGACTCCTTGTGGTGTTCGATGGTATCCCAAATCTAATCAATGGGTTTGTCCCTTCCTTTACTAGACTTTAATCTTCTTTAAAAAAAAAAAAAGTGTTGTAGTGTTCAAATTGAGCCAGTTCATATGCACTAGCAGGTTGCATCAGATGATGTAAGGCTCCAAAAATAAATAAATAACAAAAAATTACGTGAATATAACAATATTGTTGCCGGGTGTACCGATCTGTTTCAATTTGATATAATTTATAAGCTATAATAATCTAGCTGGCATTGGGCAAGGCCCTTGTTTAGTTTGTTTGTATAACATCTTTAGTTTTAAATCAATAATACAGTTTTCTTGTATCTCAAATCGTTCGAAATAATCTTGTCTTTGAAATGTAACAATCGGTTATCCATACTAACTTTATAGCGGTGCAACAGTACAATAACGAGCACGACAACAATACATTGTTCATTTACTTTTGGACGGGACTGTACAAGACCGGATAAGAGATCACTCGAACAAAATGCAACAATGCTTGAGAGCAGGGAAAGTAACATTGTCGTTGCATCTTGTTTGAGTTAGCAATGCTACTTGTCAAACACATACAAAATAGACGCCATAAACAGCAAACACCCACAAACTTCAAATAGTAAAAATAAGTACAGAAAATGAACACGTAATTATTCACACGAACTAGCACTAAAACAGAAACCATTAAACACAAACGCAGGCTAAAAAAAACCCGTAACTAGTAGGCTGCATGTTTCCCAAATTATAAATGCATGCAAAATACACATATAGCCACTCACACGAAACAGATTTAAAATATAAAATAACAAACACAGACAAATATTAAAAAAAAGCCTGCACATAACACACATTTATTAAGCGCAAACAAACATACATACACACACACATTAAACATTTCAAACACAAACTGCATTCATTTTCTGACATACCCATTAAGTAAAAACAGTCGTTGTTCCCTGGAATTGGGAGTTCGAATTATAGTTTGCTGCATTCGAGAGAACTCTAATCCATTTTTACTTGTATAACTTCCCAGCTGTGGGGATAGGGACACGAGCTCTAATGCTTTTTTCTAATGCCGTTTTTGTTCAGTTAATCATCACCCTAATTGGCTTTAACAGATTTAAATTTGTTTTAAAACTAAATTTAAATCTAAATTTTAATTGGCTTTGTACCAAACCTTTAATGTATCCCTACTTTTTTTGAATTCCATTGTTGCAAACTGTTACGCTAAAACAACTTTTACTTCTACTTTAATGGGTTTATTGTTACGAACTGACTGGCACTATGAACTACTTGTCATGCCGGCATTCACATGGACCATTGCTTACAAGTGTGATAAATATAAGTTCCAACTCAAATCAGCAAAGGGTTCAAAGGGTTCAACGAGCGTTAACCACTCACAAACATCACAACAAACATCACATCAATTCAATTGTCAAGGTTGTAAACCATCGTGGCGCGACGCCATTGCGTCAGTGTCTTATATCTTGACTAAGGAAAAGGGTAGCCAGTTGAGGATGTGGCCATAGCGACTAAGGCGCTATGCAAGTGATCTGGGGGCGAACTGGGTAGCCGGTTCGAATCCGGGTCATGCCACTCCGACGAAACGTAAGTGCATAAAGGTGGCTTACTGAACTACGTTATTTCTAGTGTATGTTTTTCGCTGTTGGCTTGTTTCCGATTTTCCTTAGTATTATTTCCAGCGATTTGTATCTATTTATTTCTTATATCTTGAAGCATAGTTGGGCACATTTCAGGTACTTGGGGAAAAATAATAATGCGGTACAAAAGCTTAAATTGTGTTGAAATCGAGAGCAATGACCCACCTCACAAAAATTAACTCGTGTAGGGATGCCAGCTAAGCTGCTTTCAATGCAAAATCTGACCCTCAACGTTGTAAATGTGTTACTAGTTACTAGCTAGCTACTAGCTAGCCGCTCATCCCCATGTTAATTTCCATAGGGTGATTATTCAACGATACCGAGATAACGGGAAGGCTTCCAGCTATGAAATTGGACGAATGGGTGCAGTACAATACAAACTGTGTACCTTTTATGGTTTGGAGCCTGGGGGCGTGACGGGAATGGCGTGGGAGGGTGCGTAAGTACGAAAATATTGTTATAACCATTGTTAGTATTGTCGGCATCGTCTCTCATTGGACGGCCAAGGTTCGAACAATGAGAACGTGTATACTAACGTGCGTGCCTAGACACACACTAGTGTATCACGATAAATCTAAACAACGTTGCTAAGAAATTGTATTCACGTCCAATTCACGAAAAATAAACCAACTGTAATAAAGTAAAAAACTGGTAAAGAGGCCACCAAGTTGAGAGTGGTTCGGCCCTTCAAAGGAGTGATATCAACACACCAAATTAACTAAATAAAACAAATTACAACAAAATTAAAACCAAACCCAAAACCTATAAAGAGGTGACTAAGTTGAGAATGGTTCGGCCTATAGGCAAAAGATAGTAGCAAATTGTTGAAAACCAATTTCTTGTTGAAGTGGCACTTTATTACACATCTGCATTGTAGTGGAGTTGAGTCAATACACAATTAAAAAAAAAAGAGTGATATCATATCAAAAACCAAAACTGGTTAAAGAGGCCGCCAAGTTCCAAATGGTTCGGCCCTTCAAAGGAGTGATATCAACACACCAAAACATTTGCCAACTTAATCCCACCGAATAATACTTTGGACGTTAAATGACAACTTTGTGGTCTGGTGATGGATTGTGCGAGACAAGAATTAAGTGATTATGTCTACAAACCAGAGTATCAGGGCCAAAACGGCCATTTTTTTACAATGATATGTAGGAAATAACTAGATAACCAAGTAAACAACAAGAAAAAAACAACCAAACGGCATGCAGTGTAAGTTGCTTCAATTTTTTTCTCCCCCCCCCCCAAAAAAAAATTAAGACATTAAGTAATGAGTCCTAAAGTCAAGAACGATGTCCAAACAAGCAGCATTAATGACTTATGCAACGCTGCTTGTTTGGACAATCGTTCATGATTTTAGCACTTAGTACTTAATGACTTAATTTTTTGGGGGGAGGGGGGGGGTAAGAGAAACTAGACGATGTTGCTCCTATCAATTTATCCTTTAAACTTTGAAGTGCTTGACTACGTTCTGGCATCCACTGCCACATAACATATTTCTTGAGCAAGTTATTCAAGATGGCTGCCATCTCATGAATGAGAGGTATGTACAAACAAAACACAAAAAAACATACCCAGTTTTCTCCTGAGCTCCTTGATGTTTTTAGGTTCGGGGTATTCCACGATTACTTTTACCCTATCCGGATTAGGTTCGATTACCCCTGGTGAGATGGTGTGGCCAAGATAATTTATTTCTTTGCAAAAAAATTTTTTTTTATATATGTGGTCAAACCTGCATCTGGTAGCTTTTCTAACACGTCCGTTACATGTAATAAATTATTCTCAAAGTCAGGCAAAAATACCACTGCTTCATCTGAGTAAATCATGACGTGTAAAAAAGTGAGTCATGTTATATGATATCCAAGAGTCGCGCAAATTACGCAGGGGCCCATTGAGCCCAAAGGCCAACCGCTTTACGACAAAACTGCCCCTATGTGTTCTGAATGAGCAAAGCCATACTTGCCTTATCCAAAGGTACTTACAAGTAGCCTGCCATCAGATCTATTACTGCAAAATATTTGAAACCTTCCAGCATGCCTAACACTTGCTCGGCATTGATTGTTATGTAATTGTCTTGTTATGTTGACAATTTTCATTCAGACGATGAAAACCCAAGCACATTTGTTTCCCCTCTTTAATTGACACCAGAACAGAAACAGTACCAGTACTGTCCCGGTTCTGTCGCCAAATGGGGAGAAACGAATGTGCTTGGGTTTTCGTCCATTCACTGAACCCACTTTCTATGATGCCTTTTTCCAGCCATTCATTTAACTGTTTTTCTATGATAGGCATGGTTGGACGATTCACCGGTCTGAGAGGGACTCTGACAGGTTTAGCATCCAGCTTTAGCTTGATGGGTTTTTATACACAAGAGTCCTGCCTGTCTTGGCAGTTAGCACCTTTGGAAATTTTCTCAACACCTTTCTCAGGTGTATCTTTTTGCTGTTTAGTATGAGAGCGGCTTTGATATGACCCTCAATGACATCCTAGTCCTTCTCGACCTGTGCAACCTCTTGTCCCACCATATGGTTTTCCAGCTTTGCAAACCGGCACAAAGGGTCCATAAATGGAGGTAACATCTTGTCACTCGCCATTTTTCAACCCTTGTTGCGGATATCCACAACCATTCCAGTCTTATAGAAGCAATCGCTCCCAAATAAAACTCCGTCGGCTGCATCATTTAAAACTAAGAAGATGTGAGTCATCACCTGGTTGTCACCCCACCTGATCTTAGCTCTCATGTACCCCTGGCCAGAAATTCTGCCGGAAGCCAACAAGAACACGATCTTTGAGTCCTTGTGCAAATGATGATCTTTATTAATTACATAATCAGCCACCTCCTTGCTCATTATACTGGTGTACTCCCAGTGTCCCACCTTGTCGAGTTTCCTTGTAAAATTCACATTTCCTGTGAACTTTACAGGCCCTAACTATTTTGACGGTTCCTTTGCCTAAGCCATCTCCCTTACGCCAGTGTTTACTTCTTCCCATGGCTGCCTTGTACTGACAAAGGATCAAAGAACCAGATCTCCGTTTTTTGGAACATTTTCCTTAAACTCTGAACGGAAATGCCCATTTTTCCCACAAGAAAAACATTCGATTTGACTAGCCTTCTTCAGCTCGGGCTCCACACCTTTACTATATAGCTCTTTACCTGCATCATTCATATGTTGGTCAGGTGGTTTTGACTTAACCCTTATTTTGATGGATGCCTACCGGTTTGGACTCCTTGGATCCCAAGCTTGTAGGGAACACTTGGATGTTTTGGTAACAGGCTTGTGCTTTGCAGCATAGTCCGTTTGCCTAAAGTCTCGACAACTTTTGTATGGTTTATCACCTTTAACTTGAGTGTCTGCTCGATACCATGCTAACCCAAGATCCACACTGTTATATGGATCGGGTGGTGGTCGATACATTCTCGTATGAACTATCAAATCTCTAACCTTGCTGCCTTGCACAAGTTCCTTGAAATCACAAAACGATTTGCCCTGCAAATACTGTACATACTTCAGATGTGCCTTTTGCAAGACACGCTGTATCTTGGTACACTGAACATAGTGTATGAAAGTAGGTACACTGAACATAGTGCGTGAAAGTTTCGTCTTGATACATAAATTATGACTCGAGACGAAGTCGCAATACACGTTTTGGGTATAGGTGGGAGACCCATGCTCCGTTCTAAATGCCTCTATACAAGCTGCGATACTCACAAAAGGTTTGCTAAACGAAAACCAACATTCTGCATGATCAACTACAGATAGTGGCAAAGTTGTCTGTATTAAAAATGACTCTGAAATCTTAAACACCTCTCTATTTAATAGCAGCATCCAGAAACTCCTGAGCTGTTTGTTTGTCTAGGTGACCTGTATATTCAGGTGGTTGCTTTTTCGGTAACTAAAAAAAGTTGATTTACATTGTAGTTCACCTGCTGTGTAACTGAAAACACAAAATTTTGCACTGGAGACATCTCTTGCCGATGGCCTCACTCCTACCTGCACTGCTTCCACTGATTGGTCCTTCTCCACCTTGAATGCACAAGACGTACATTGGGTTACATTATTCCCCAGTGATGCCATGTGAGCGTCTGAGAATTCCATCAATTTGGACTCAATTGCGCTGGTGGGACTCCGTTGTGCCAAGTTGGCAGGTCGAGTTTAGCCAAGATATCGGGTTGTCACATGCCATACGTTCCAATGTTGTAGATAAACTCGGATTTTGTAGGTTGCATTCAGAGGATGCGGGATTGTCAACTCGCGGTATCTGCCTTGGTGAATTGTCTACTTCCGGAAATGGCACATCAATAAGATGTTCCCTACCAGGTGAATTTGAAAATAATCAGTCACCCATCCTTTAACCTGACGGCATACAAGAGTCTCCTTTCTCAACTGGAAAAGGCACACCAGCATGTCCCACAGTAAATGAACCTTGCTGAGACATTGCCTATAAAAAGAAGCTTCTTTCCCGAACAATACACACTTTTGGAAAAGATTTACCACCAATAAATATAAGACACTTTATACGCGGAACAGTTGCTGGTGTCGCCCTGTTAGTCTTGGCGGCGTTTTCTTCACATTGTTGTAGAAACAAATTGTTGTAAAAAATTCCAGCAATTCAAGTGAACTTCATTAACACTGGCGATAGCCAGTGTTAGTAAGGGTCAGCCTAGGGT
>JAHWFP010266524.1:306863-321019 GCA_023313725.1 Lithobius niger | reverse complement strand
AGGATGCACGGCAACGAGACAGCCACAAGACGGCCGCCACAAGACGGACGCAAGTAATTGATAGAGCACATATCCGTTTTCATTGTCGGTCGCTCGCTCTTTTTCTTTGCTACCGTTGGAAGAATGAGCCCGCTCGCCCTCTTGCTGATTGTTGAAGCTTCGTTTGTTTAATCCTCCCTTACAATGTCTCCAATGCCTATTTATTTATTTCAGCTGTACAAAGGCGTAATTGTTTATTTCCGGTATACAAAGGCGTATTTATTATTTCGCTTTATGTAATGTAAGTGTATGGACTCCGGAACAAGGGATACGCTGAATGAGGGAGTGAAGCTAACAAAAAACACCGTTTGCTATACAGGGTACGCAAAAACACATAGACGGGATACACGCATTCCGTAAAACACATGAGGAAGGAAATCGTTCCAGTGTTTTTAACGGTGCATCAAACACCACCCGTGCGTAGCACGGGCTTCCGCTAGTTTTAGATAAAATCATGTGTATCAATACACTGACATACAAATTAGTTTAATCCCTAATGCTTTGAAGATTTACTAGGGACACTTATCAAATTTATTAACATCAAAAGAGCTAAAAGCACCAAGCTTACGTGCCTAACTGGCGTAATGCGTATTAGTCGTTTGCAGGTCACCCATGCACTTACTACAGTGCGACCTGGCAATCGTCAAGCGTGATGGTGAGTTAACAAGCACTATTTTGGCAGCTGCAATAATTGTTACGCAATGTTGACTGACTTTTTTGACAGGCCATAAACACCCTTTGAAGCTGTCGTTAAGACCACTCATTACAGGCCAAAAGAGCTAAGGGTTGCCCAATGGCACAACACAAGTGGGATGGGCTCCGCTCCTCTCCTAGCATATTAATTGAGAATTTTTAACATGGGCGGACTACAGAACAGTATTATGCCTACCTACAGAAACCCACATGACATTTATTGCCTCCTTGTGCCGTTTGGTTTTCAACATTTTAGGTAGGAATGAGCTGTATTCTAACATCGGTGTCAACGCCATGGAAAAGGGGAGTCCAACAGGTCTCAGCTGTACAACACTTAACAAAAAAAAAAAGGTGAACTTTTTGTCCCACTTGGGGACCTTTTCATGCAAACTTTGTGACCCACTTGGGGACCTTTCCTAGGCTAGGATTGTACCCGCAACTTGCCATAGGTTAATCACACGTCGCCCTTTTGTTGGTTGTGTCAAGAGCCACATCTCACGCTAAGTGTGATGCAAGATGCAGAAGAACGAAGGAAGGATACGAAAGAAAGCTTTGTTTCAAGACAGGTGAGGCAATTCGAGGAGCAATATTAGAACGTGGTATATGTTTTAAGAAATTCCATAACGAAGATAAATGCAATGACGCGTATTTTTTTTTTTACTTTTCTAATAAATGTTTCGTAATAAAGATATGACTATTTACCTTGCAAAACATGAATATACTTACTGCAAATGGTCGACTACTCTATCCTCATCAGACCACACCAGGGGTACCCATCTTATCCCCACCCAGGTTGTAAGAACACCCAACTCCTTATATATTTGTATACACCATACCCGAAAAAATTTTTCAAGTTATTAATTTTCAAATTAGGAAATAAAAAACTTGAAAACCCGTATTTTATTTGGCCGGGAGGGGGCGAGAGAGAGGAGAAAGACGAGTAACAAGAAAGCTGAAGAAGACTGAAAGAAAGGGGGCGAGGGAAACAAATTGTTGTCGTACAAAATTCTTCATGGGCTTGAAGTGGATGGAAAAACTAGAGTGGAATTGCCTTCGTTTTGGGGTGGAAGCAACGAGGAGGGTCACAATCGAAAAATCGTTTTATCATGGCACTGGCACACAGCGATTCTTTTTTTTGTTTGTTACTAGCATTGTGGCTGTGGGCTGGGCATTCATTCACAGGAAAAAGTGGCGATGACCAGTCCTCCTCACGGCAACCCAATTAGAATTTTTCTCACTTTAAACATCAATACCCTAATCAGGGGAAGAAAAACTACTTAAAAGAAAAATCTAGCCAAACTAATCTATCGCCTGCCATTGTATTTGTCATGCATCATGGGATTTTCTTCTAATAGTGGCTTAACTGGGTTTGCAACTGCTTTTTAAAGTACTGCACAATTCTGTGTGTGTTTTTTTTTACACAATTTTGTGTGTATGGCTTGATGAGGCCTGAGAGTAATTGAAAATCTGCGACGAAGTACATTCATATCTTGCGAAGTAACCACGCTAGCTTGTGGTACGTCCTTATTATCTTATTTTCCCTTGCCATCCTCATGAAATCATTACATGGCTGGATTTTACTTTATAAATATTTCAGGACTAACCTAAAATTTCAAGACTTACACGTCATTGTACACTGTGAATGAAAACGTTTTACTACAGCGGCCTGAATTTGATTTGATGTGAAAAAAGTAAATAGCCGTAACGTTTTCCCCCAGCTGTTTTGTCGATTACGTATCTTTTCCCTGCAGTTTTAGTGATGTGTTATGACGCAGTGGCATTCATCTTGTGGTTTCTCATCTTGTGGCTACTGTTTATGTTTGTATTAACCATAAATTTTGAATTCATTGTCCCCATACCTTCAAACTACAAATAAATTCTACACGTAAGCCTATTGAGGGGTTGGGTTCGACATTAGTAAAACTGATTAATCCCTTGGGAAACATGAACGCTGCAGGTCCGTAGGTCAGAGAACTGATTCGATCTTATTTTTTTCATGTTTGGCCGTCAGGCGACCAAATCCGACGCAGAAACGCTACCTGCAATGGACCACAAACGACCAAACGAAGTCGTGAACAAGAAATATGAATATGTTTGCTTAAAGGTTGAGCTTAAAGGATTCAAATATTAATGGATTCAAGTGGGAATCCGCTTTACTGGGTTTAGTGTGACATAAAATAAATACAAATGCACGCTGTCTTCCATCGGGATGGGAATACGTTTATTGCAGTCGAAGAAGCTTTTCGCAGCGTATACGCCGCTATTTTTTTTAGTACTTTGATGCATTTCAAAACTTTGGTAAGGACAAATACCTTTACTGGAGTGCATCAACATTTTGGTGCAAAATACTAATTAGCAATTTCTCCTTAAATCATACCGCGTGTTGCCCAGCCGATCAATTAACTGGAAGCTCTAAACGTACACCTGAAAAGCCTGAATAACTCGTGACTTGATCAGCTCGGCTCTCGGCCAAACCTCAGGGAAGGATTACAAGTCCGCAACTCCTCCTTTTCTTCAAGGTCCACCCACACCTACTTTGGTGGGGCCCTCTACAGGAGCAACATACACCACTCCCACGAAGAGGCAAGGTGCGACCCCAAGAGACCCCTGCACAACGTAATGAGCCAACTAGGTAATTAGGTTAACGACTTTTACTGAACAATGGCTTTACAAAAGGAACAAAAATTGAAAGATGGAAGGCACTCTGTGAACTACAAACCGAGATGAGATGTGAATCACCTTTGACGTTATATTACAGGGGAATTTTAAAATAAAGGTAATTCACTTGTGCATTACAAAACTCGAATTTTTAAACTCTCCAAAACAAAAATGTCGATTATTATAATAGGCCTAATTGCAAATTGCTTGAAGATAAAATGTGTAAAGATATCACCTTCCTTTATAAACCCAGTTCCAAGATAAAGTACGAACTTTAAAAAATGAAACGCTAAACTCCCTAGCTTAATCTTTCCCTTCCCTTCGTCATTCTTTACAAAAAAAAGTAAAGGGTCTCGCCAATGTTCAATAGTTACAGACAGCGCCTAGAAATATTAAGGTTCCACTACTTAACTTGAAGGAGAAAAAGGGGAGGCCTCATAATATATGTTCTTGATGTTTAACTGTTCTATACGATTACCCAATTACTTTTGTAAGTGGATCAGGCCAATATGACCACTTGAGGTTCATTACTAAACTAGAATCACGAGTCCCCACTATCAAGCAATGAGGAACTCATTTGCACAGACACAACTTTGGAATGCTTTACTAGAGGATATTGTTCCGGCTACCTCCATCACACTGTTTACCTCTAAGCATGATATTTTCTACACTAATGAAAATTATTTATAAACTACATTTATCAATTTGACGAATGATGTGAAAATAATTTTTTGGAGAATTTATTTGTCTTAGTCAACTTTCGATTAGTATTGATATGGTTATTCTATTTAATTATTCTATATAAATGATGGATTTTAATTTGCACCATTCCAAGTTATGCTTTATATTTAGGCGTCTTTGATTTTTCCCGAATAAACTGTTTTCATCAGCAAACCTCTACACCGTGTACCTCGGTAACGGTTCCATTTCAGACATGGGTTTTGGAGCAATAGTTGCTTGTTTCATGCCCTCTATAATCACAGATAACTACAGATTGAAACATCTTGTAGACGTTGCTAATTCCTTAAATTTTTTTTTCTCGGCCCCATTCGAAGCCAAGTTAAGTTAAAGGAAACTAGCAATAATAATTCGATTTAATTCGTACGTAAAAATTCTTTATTTTGTAAAGGAGGTAATAATTACCTTGGAAAAATAATAACGTCGTCTCTGGTGGAACTGATGACACTAAACGAATATTTCCTAATTTTCGTTCAGTTCACCATTTCCATCAGAAACCATTTCCATTCAGTTCACCATTTCCACTATTTTCGTACGGTTTCAGCAATAAATATATTTTGGCGAAAAACATATCCTCCTACAAAGACCCATGTGATGATCCAGTGGTAGTATGGTATACGTTTCCTGCTTTGCTTTATGTTGGAAATTATTTTTCGATTTAGTCACAAGACAGCATATTCGCAGCAGAGAGCATTAATTTGGTTATCCTCTGCCATAAATCTACGAAATATAATAAAAAATTCTAACGCAGCAAAAGAAAAAATGCCAAACTTCACAAGAAAATTGTGCTCTTAAATTTCCATAACAATATTCTAAGAACAAAGAAAACCTGCTACAACCGATCATACACACGTTTTGTCCGAACAGACTAGAACTAAGCTAACCACCGGGTAGTTAAGGGTCTAATGCTTACCAGCCTCTTACTGACTAAATTTTACACCTAGACCCCGACTGTCAAAGCTTGTCCGTGTTCCTTCTACGTTTTGACTTTTAGACCCTTACTCCAAATATATTTAACGTTCCGTTTTTGTTTATTAATATAGTACCTCATTACGCAAATGTTATAAAGTAAAATAGTTTTCGCACACACGAAAGGACAATTAAGTTGAGCTACGGAGTTTATTTGTTTAGAGTTCTGTGCTGGAGTCCGGTTTCGAAAAATAGGTTGAATTTTCTGTGGCAATTTGGTCCGGACGATGTGGTCCCAGACTATTTGAACCATGCTGATTTCAAAAGGAGGACGACTTCGCAATTTCGTAGGAGGTGGCAGGACGACTTACACTAAAAACAAGGCCCCATAACATTTTTCAAACATTTGTTGAGTCCCTTGGCTACCACCCGCCCCCTTCCCCTCCAATTGTTTCTGCATGGGTATTACTTGACATTCCTGAATACGTTGTGCAAGATTTTCATCCTGTTTCAAACTGCACGTTTATGTATCATTCACCTAAAGTAGGTTCGGTCTAGCATGAACGTAATGCCTTTATTGTCATTTGTTCAGGAATTTAAGTTTACTAGTTTACTTTTATGCATGAAGCTTTTAGTTAATTTTGGTCCAGAAAAAACACGAAGTAAGGGGATAAAACATTGATTTCCTTAAATATATGAAGCTTTTAGTCAACTTCTACCAGAGAAATTACGATCTAAAATACTTTAAGGTCAGAAATCGTGAAATAACCTAGTTACAGCACCCCCTCCACCCCACCCCCTAAAAAAAAGGGGGAGGGGAAGGGGGGCTGTAACTAGGTAATTTCACGACTTCTGACGTTATTGCATTTCAGGGGGTGGGCCGTAGATTTCCCAGGTCTATTAATAGGCGATTTACGGAATATTTATATCTAATCTACCGATATAACTACACCACGAAAAAGAGCATTACAATTTTCCAAACAGCACAATATTAAAACCAACGAGTAATATACAACAAATGGGTGATAACAATTCACTGCACAACAGGGTAGCGACAACAATCAGCCATAGAGACTGCGTGAAGCTTATAATGCGGCTTCGTAGTAGCTGTTGAAATAGGTTAAGCAACATGTTAAAAGAAAATAACTTCATTTTGTCATATTTAGGATCTCACTGTCATGAAAAGACGGTTTAAACTCCACAAACCCATAAAACCAAAGAGCAAACCAACGACTTTTCTACACATAGGTCGTTACAAAATACGATGGTGAAAGCAGCAACCACGCTATCTACTTGAGTCAACATTTCAAGACCATTCATTCATTCACAAACTGTTTGGCACTGAAAACGCCTCCTAGCCTCATTACGATTTAAGGCATGTTCTACGCACAAGGGCGTATCTCCAAGCTTTAGCAAAGGTAGGTAGGTGGCATGCAAACCCAACTAACTGCCTTTCATTCATTCACAAAACCAGCCTGGGAAGGTTGTGACACACATTCACGCACACTTGGCACTACAACAAAAAAAAAGTGCGGGGGGGGGGGGGCCCGGCCGGTGGGTGGTGGGGGAGGAGGGGGCGTCACTTTACTACTAGGGAGCGGGTTGTTTGTACAACAGCGAAAATTGCCATTACTACGACGACAAACGAAAGAGTACAAATGGTTGACGCAACGACTAATGAAGTAAAAGTGACGAAAAAAGTTAAAACGAAAAAAGTGAAAGGCTTCAAACTTAAAACGGAGCAAATGAAAAGGCTAGTGAAGAAAGAGTTTCCGTCTTTGGGATTCGGAAAGGGACAGTCCTCCTTATCGATATGCACTTTTAAGAAGTCAGAAAATTAGACTTCTTTAACAGCCCATACTTTGTAGCTGGAAACAAAATAGACTGATGTAGATGAAAATAAAAAATAAGGGAGGGTTCCTCTTAATACCTTAATTGTGCTACGTCACATATCGCATTTAGAAAGGCCCCCCCCCCCCCCCAAAAAAAAAAGAAGTCAATGTGCCTCCCAACAACCCTAAAAACATTTTTATTTGACGCTTCAAAAATACAATTCGGTCCTAACAGCAAAGGATTCTTACGGAGTCTTACTTAATTTAGAAACATTTTTAGAATGGCTAGGGAGAAGGTTGACATTATTTAAAGGTACATTCTTCCCAACTCCATTTTTCTCGATCCACCACATCAAGTACGGTCCCAAAGTTCCATTTACTCACCGTTAGTCAATCCCTTGCTAAAAATCCGTTTTAAAATGTGGCATCTACGAAATTTTCTGTTGAATATTGGGAACTACTTTAATAGCATCGTGCGATTATATATCCTTTGCGCGCTTACAATAATTATGACGTTTCATCTGTGTGCGTGCATGTACTAATTTTTAATCGTTTGCGAATAATTACCATGACATCTAAAATCATACAGTCTAATGCGGTAAAAATTAAAATTTGTATGCCAAGATCGCTGAACAAAAATTGTAAGATGCTAGCCTAAAAACTTATAAAGTATGATGTTAAAATACGAAAATCTTTCCGGTTTGCGATGACACAAGTTTTGTGTTCATGATGTTTCGTCGACTATCTCAGTTGGCCTTGTATTACTGCGCCGAGTCTAGCGAAATGGTGCGATGGTAACTTGCGTGGCCTTTATAAGGCAGGCGGAATGCACCTTTAATACTTGCCATTTCCCCCCCCCCCCCCCACGATAATGTCGATGACTTAATGTACAGTTCCCAATACTTTGTAGGATACAACGCTTAATAAATTTTACACAGCTATAGCCCTTTATACAGGGTTGTCCACAAAAAACTGACGACCCAACATTTTTTAAGGCCAACTTTTCTAGTTAGCACCCCTCAGAACCAGGAGAGGACAGAAATCTTCCAGTTTCATTAGCTTTGATTTCTGTCCTCTCCTGATTCTGAGGGGTGCTAACTAGAAAAGTTGGACTTAAGTGTTGGGTCGTCAGTTTTTTGTGGACCACACTGTATAAAAATAAAAAACCGAAGCTGCTAATAAATATACTCCAGTCATAGCATACTAGCTTTTCCTAAAGTCCCCGGCTGCTACGACGGGAGTATAGTGACGTTGTCCTCACAAATCAATTCCCAAAGGGTCTTTTTAAATGATGTAAAACCATACCTAATATAATAAAAAAATCCGTGAGAATGTCAGCAGTGGTTATAACGCTGACACCGGACTTGTGCGCAGTCAACTCTATAACCTATAACTAACTCTAACTAAACCCTTGTTCAACAATAACTCCTACCTGTTTAACTAAAACTTCTACTTTCGTGAATAAGTCATCCTTACACATCTCCCTGTGTGTCTCTCAAACTTGAGGTTTGCGGTTTGTCGCGCTCCACGTCAACGCCATGGCGCCAGAACACGAGAGGGACAATTTAGTCAGGTAATCGGAAATTCTTACCATCTTTAACATGCCACAGTCGACACCAGCACAAAGAAGCATCACAGGGCTGTTCTCTTCCCCCAAAATGCCAGGGGTTGCTGAGGTCAAGCTCGAACCTGGGACCTCTTGTACATGAGAAAGTCGAGCTAACAGTCAGGCTACCTCTCCCCACGGTAAAGAGGTCTACGGGATTTAAGGAAGGGAGGCGCAAAGCTACCTTACAAAAGTATCAATGATGTTGAGTTATTTTTCTTCATAACGGAATTCCCGCAATTTACTTGCAGGTTTTCTTCATGATTGATCCTTAGGTTCTCGGTTACCGCATGAGGACTTCTCTGAACAGGCCAACGCTGAAGTAAGCCAAACTCTGCTTACGTTAGTCTGTTAGTCAAGTAGCTGTCTTATCTAATGTCCAAAACTATTAAGCATATTATATTGGGTCTACTTCGACGAATATTTTAGGACTATTTACTGACTGGCTGTTACGTGGGGGTGACCTCACTACATTTATAACAATACACTAGCCTATCTGGATAGACGTAATCGATACTGCTGATTATAGCTTAAGGATTTGTTTTAAGTTCGTTTATTCTGGCTCTGCAGGAAATCAGCTGAGAATAAGTTATCCCTTATACTTTAGCATCAGGTGGTAGGCTATCAGGTATTTTGAGGACTATTTCTCGGAAAAGGGGGCGAGGGATAATCGTCGAACTAGAAAATCGCATAATTGGAAGAACGTATAACGGAAAACAGTATAACGGAATATCATCTAACAGGAAATTCGTATAATGGAAAAGCGTCTAACTGGAAATTCGTATAATGGAAAATCGTCTAATACCCCTGCCTCGCTCGTTGCGGCTATACATATAACATCAGAAACCGCAGTTAGACGTTAATCCAGTTAGACGTTTATCCATTATACGATATTCCGTTTAGATGCTTTTCCAGATTTTTTATTTAGGCAGATTTTAGACAATTATCCCATTAGACGATTTTCCAGTTAGACGTTCGTCCGACGCCCCTCTCGGGAATGAGAGACAATCGGGCGACATAAATCCCTTTCGTATTCTTCAAAAACCACAGCGTAACCCATTTGTATGTTGCGATACTGTAACAACTCTTCAGAATTAACGCGATTTAGATGACGACTTTTTGGACAATGAAAACGACGAAACAAATAGTACCTTCCATGAGGTGTGTGTCCTATACCGTAAAAAAATAAAATAAAAACAAACATATTTTACTTCAAATTTTCAGACGCCTACGCAGCACTTCCAAACACGCACGAATCGACAACATCGCTTAACTTCATTCATTAATCGCTCCCCGTTACGGCCGCGTAGAAACGAAAAATGCGGATCGCAGCAGTCACGATGCGCCTCTGGCGACTTGGGCTACAATGAATGAAAGCGCAAGTGAAGATAGAACGAAAGAAATAGAAAGCGAGTGAGCGAGAGAGCCAGCAAATAGTACCGAGGCCACGAAGGGGGAGCGGCTCATCCAACGACGGTCCAAATCCACTCACTACGCTTTGCCATCTGCGGTCTTGGCTACGATATTGCCTCAAGGTAAGACAACCACGAGAAAGAATATTCTCCTCCTACCTTGGTTGGTTGTCCGTCCGTCCCCCCACCTCCCAATACTACGACACAACCCGCGGGCCAAACCTGCCCATCCAGGAAATCGCTTTGGGGCGTCAATCCAACCCAGCGGGAGAGCCCCTCCCCCACCCTTCCACCACTACTACCTGCAGCAAAGCAACCACCACCGTAATCAGCGCTCTTACACGCGGAGTGTGCTCCGAGCCAAAAATCCTCTCGATAAGTGCTACTTGCACCAGTCATTCATGCGTGAATCACTATAAATAATCTCGTAGTACAACTGGGAGATTCCAAACACACACAACACACACTGCGAGTGCCACAACAATACACGTTACCAAGCCAACCTCCTCCTTCCCCCCTCACCAGCCTTTGGCCACTCGCGCGATTTTGCTGTTTTACAAACTGAAATGATGAGAGAGGAGGCTGCAACGGTAGCAGCGACGAGAGACGCTAAAGTCGGCTACACCACCAGCCAACCGAGTCAGATGAGGAGAGAGAGAGCAGCGCGAGGATCCATCACCTACTTCTCCAACACCACCAGCACCAGCAGCATGCTGTCCACGCTCGGACTTCTGCGAGCAGCCACTACTAGTTTGGTTAGCGCTTTCCTCCTCACTTGCACACTGGTAGCTGGACAGACGACTAATAACGTCAGAACTACAACGGCAACGACAACTACTACGACGCAGTCTTCAATATCAAGTCACACGTCTGGTTTTCGTGTACTCTATCAAAGTGGGGTGAGTAATTAAGACTTTTCCTCTCAATGTAAACAGAGACAAAATCGCAGTATTTTAACGGTAAGCTATATATTGAATTGAATTTTTTTTCACGCAGTTGGCAGTAGTTTTTACAGTCAAAAAGTGTTAAAGGATTGTCAACACTTCTGTAAGTCATTCTGACAGCATCCAAAAAAATAGTTTATAGGAAAACACAGCTAACAGTATTAGCCTACTGTTTTTTTTTTTTTTTAATATTTCACCTGCAGCTGACAGTGTTTTTACAGTACTTTTACAGAAATTTACAGTCAAATTGACTGGTATTATTGCTGGTAATAGTATTTTAATGCTTCACATTGTATACAAATGTATACAAAATTTAGAAAGAAAAAAGAAAAAAATTAAACGTACTTCGGTTTACTTCTGGACACAACCTTTGGCTCACCTTTGCAAACATACACTACTACGAATTTACCTTTATTAACACATCATACAATATTTACACTTAAACAAAAGTGCTGTTGGTATAAGGGTGTTTATTTACTTATTTGTCGTTGTTATTAGCAGCAATAATAATTATCATAGGCTGTTTCACAACTTGTAACTATTTTTGCATGCATGACTACAGGATACCATGGCATTATTTTCAAATCACCCCAGTTCTTCAGCCATTAGCGGTACAATTAATTATTTCAAAAGCTTAAAATGTCATACATCCGTCACTGCTCTGCACAAATAATTGAAAACATCCGTGTTATAACGCAATAAACTCTAAATATTACTCTTAACTTGCCATTAGTAATTAGTATCCACCCAAAACCAAAACTGGTAAAAAAAACCGCCAAGTTTCCAAAAACGGTCGGCCTTTGAAGGTAGTGATATCATTCCACCAGGGAAAGGCCGCCAACGTTAATCCTATTAGCCAAGTTAATCGCACCTACTAATAGTTCGAAAGTTAAATGAAAACTAGAAGATTGCTACTAGCGCTAGCAATCTTCAAGTTTTCATTTAACGTCCAAAGTATTATTCGGTGCGATTAACTTGGCTAATAGGATTAACCTTGGCGGCCTTTCCCTGGTGGAATGATATCACTACCTTCAAAGGCCGACCGTTTTTGGAAACTTGGCGGGTTTTTCTACCAGTTTTGGTTTTGGGTGGATATCACAACTTTCATAGGACTGTGAACGTACATAAGGTTACACCGTCTGTTTAGGATGCTTCAATCTCATTTTTGCACACACTGACTAACAATCGCTGATTTCGTTCGCTTCGCTCACTCAATCAGCGCATCCCCTTCAGTTGTTTTGTTTATCCCTGCAACTTCCCCTTAATTTTTCAAGATTTAGTTCACATTTAGTCATGCAGAAACCCCCGAAGGTAGCTGTTACTAAAACAGCAGAACGCGTAGCATTTTTTGGGGGGTTATTAACAAAAAAAACCCATTAGCTCGTGTATGCTCGTATTGTTGCGTAACCATTATCTAACGTCCATCCCTTTATTCTTACGCAATCCACGGCAACGTTAATGTTTCTTTATTTTGTCCTTCGTTACAGTTCAGTTTTTAGTTCGTCCAGGCTTTTCCAATAAATCTAAGGACCAGTCTTGATTGTTCAAGCCATTGTTGCTTAAAATCTTTGGTTGCAACTTGGAAAAGAAACGAAATTTAAATTCGCCGGTGGCAAATTTCAAAACTCTCCCACGCATTTGTCCTGACCCCTACAACCCCCAAACCAACAAAAGGACCATCCTCAGATCACCCAGCATCCGTGTGCAAAAATTCAGGTACGTAGGCCTTCGCAATTTTGCGCTAGCCATGAGCAAAAAGTCTATGGGATTTAACATGGGAAAAATCTTATTAGCTAGCTAGCCAGCTAGCTAACTAGACAGTAACATAAAAACAACGTTATTGACGCATCTTTTTCTCTATGATTGGTGGACACTCATCCTTTAAATTTTAGTTTTTCTTAATCTCTGACCCTTCCCCTTACATTTTCCACAATATGAAACATTTCTGTCACATTGGGATTTATCCTCAACATGCCAAAATATGCTTTCAGTTGCTTATAGTTGACAGACACATGTCTGCTAGTGAGCCGCCTTTTTATCATTAACAATCAATTTTTAACAATCGGATGTCTACAATGGGATGATCTACTGTTACTTGGCGGCGACACACTATCGTGTGTCTAGATCTTTGTCAGTCAGGGTGATTTACAGATGCCTCGCATTGAGATACCACGCCTTTTTAAACTCGTCCAAATCCCCCAAAAATAAAAATAAAAAATAAAAATCCAAATGAAAACAATTGCATGCAGCATTTTTAACAATTTAAAAAAGATGCAAAATTTCCAACCATTCGTAACATTTCTTGCCCCATAGCATCAAGAAACATTTTGCCACCCAGTTAATTTAACACATAGATTTTCAAATTTTTCCTCCATAAAGGAATTGTTCATTCTACCCCCAAAACCAATTCTACCAAACAAGCTAAAACCTACAACAACTGTAAAATTATTATTAAATTGTAGTTGAAGTCACACAGTTACTCTGCGCGACTACATAATTTTAGCAAAAACTCTAATCAATTGGGAATTTCGAATTCTTTGAAATCGTATAAAAACTGTACGCAAAACCGTTTTTAATTCTTTTTGTGTTTCGCTATCTTCTAAATTACCCTTTAAACAATGTGTCACACGGTTAACCTTATGTCCCGACACCTACTTTTCTAATCAGCCGTACTGCGAATCGTTTTGTACATCAACGGAAACAGGATGCGCTCCAATCTGTGTCGAGGCGTTCCTGCTGAGCAGGGAAGCCTTCGCTTTTTAATCAAGGGGTAGGCGAGACTCCCGAGCTTCTCAGATAATGGAATGACCCCTCCGTTTTATTTTCAACAGAAGAGTAATACGTAAAATCAATTACCGTGTCTGATCCAGGTGTATTACAGATTGATGCTATTTGACATATGGTTCGGCGAATAAGTAACAATGGGCTAAATGCGGATTTATTTATAAACGAATTTTCAAAATCAATTCACGGCCTATGTGGCCCGGTGAATTTACTTACATTTTTACTTAAAAGGACTATACTATGCTTCTCACTATACTCGAGCATCCTGCGCGAAATTTCTTTTGCAACATTTACGTAGCTTAGAGTGAATGTAGCAAAACCGTTTTCTCACGAGGGGAAATATAGGAAATTGAATGCCTTTGCAACATTTACATGCGTTTGAAGTAATGTTGCAAAGCTGAGCCATACAGGGGTTGGCGCTAATGACCTAGCTGTCGACGCGCCATTAAGCCTCTATTCCCCGCCCCCCCCCCCCCCATACAGGAAAATTACCCGGGAGAAATGTACCTTTAAGAAACTCGTAGTCTTAGCTAAGTTACCA
>JAHWFP010266524.1:286178-305313 GCA_023313725.1 Lithobius niger | reverse complement strand
AAAAAAAATGAACCAAGTAATTTTAGAATATTGAAATGGTCTTTATCGTAGTAGTAAAAGAAAACCAAAGAACGAAAAAAAAATGAACCAAGTAATTATAGAATATGGGGAATGCACACTAGTTAGGTTAGCACACTAGGTTAGAAAACTAAATTGCGTCACGTTTTCAAATCGCCCCCCTCCAAAAAAAAATTAGAATCTGAGAAAAGGGAGAAGTAATTGCATGCTACGTCAATGGCGCACTATTTGTCCGTCCTCAGAAACAACCCAGTGACGTCGTCACCCATAGACGGATTCTTAGGTGATCTCGCCAATGAAAACTTGCTTCAGCAAACATGCTCTGCCACCTACCACTGAGTTTGGTTGTCCCTACCAAATATTCAACAGTCCCTGGATCACAGAATTTACAAACGAACCTTTTAGGGGCTTTGCGGGGCCAGTTCACCTTGTGTGGCCAGGCGCACTGCACAGCTGTTTTGAATGATACGATCTTACCGTGCGAAACAAATAAAAATAACGACAATCCCTCCTATAGCACTGGAAAAAGCCCCTCAAATGCGTGCAATAACGAAGTCTGCAAATGTGTTGGTACGTCGAAGGATAAGCACGATGCTATTAATAGATGAAGTTGAATCGAGTTGAATTGAAGCTAAAGTCGAAGTTTGTTTTCCAGGCAATGGACTCAGTTGGACGAGCGAATGTTAAGCGAGCGATTCGGTCATCGTATGTCGGTTTAGAGGTTGACAAAATATTATAACGTTGTGATTGTGCATTAACACAACAGTTCCGAAGCCAAACTACGGCAACGTGCAACGACTCCTTCACCGCCACCTGTTGCGGTGTGATCAAGAGCTCCTCAGAGCACGTGTATCGGGCAAGGCAAGCCACCGTTTTACGCAATACATGTGACGTTTCTCCCAAGTTAAGGACGGTTCTCCCCAAGTTAGGGACGTTTCTCCCCGACTTAGGGATGAGGATGCAGGGAGTTACTGTGCTACCTTCGTAATCTGGCATTATCCAGTATATTCTTACAAAAAGTGCACTTTGAATCTTAACCAATAACCGCCTAGATACTAACGGACGCCTTTAACGTATAACAGCGAAAAACTAAGTCCCAGCGCGAGCTTTGTGAGGGGGCCCCGGAGACCCCGAGCAAAGCGGGCAGGCACAGCCCAGTGGTCAGCGTCGTCGGCTCCAAACCAAGAGAATGCCGGTTCGAATCCGAGAATCGACCCAAGTACCAAAAAAAAGGTCTGAAAGTTTTTTTCAGGCGGTTATGGGTTATAATGGAGTTTTGTTTGAATAGGTGTTTTGACTAATATAGTAATTTAATAGCAATAAATTAATCAGAATACGCCAGTTCAGATAAAGAAATCAATAACACATAGCAAGTCTGGTAAGATCCCCACCCCTCTTCCCAGTTTGAAATCAACAGGCTCCACTGCGCAGTTTACAACATCTCCTGCAGTCCAATGCCGCAATGACGGGTACTACGAATATTCCGCAAGCTGGGCTACTGCTTTTCCCTTTAAGCCCAAACTTTAAAGGCACATAAATCCTTCCGTCCTGGCCGCTTTACTCATACGTCAACTGCGCTAAAATAGTTCACACGACCGCGGCGCGCATTGCTCTGTGAAGCAAGCATGACGTCACATACGACGCTAGATCATACTCATTTCGGAGCCGCGCCATGTGACACTCGTACGAATGCAAACAAAGGTAAACAAACACTGGCGCAGATAACTGCACGTTATGATAATCAATGTCTCATGTCTGTTTCTGCGGTAAAATACTCACACGTTAGTTTCATTTGAACAAAGTTGACCAAATAAAAGATTCTGGGGTCTTTATTCTGTGTTGATGTCGAAATTAACGTCCTATCCTTGCCGACTATGTTACGTATATTAATTTATTGGCGATTTCACGAAGACATGCTTAGGTACCGATTAAGTATAGCTTTTTATTTTAGGGGGAGGGGGGGAGACGTCCCCCCTCCCCTTCTTCGGACAGTAAGTTTACGCCCCTGCGACAGATCTCGTTTTTTCCTCCCGACCGTCATTTTTTCCTTGCAGCCTAATTTGTGACTTCATGTTTTAGTATTATGGGGGCATCAAACAGGGCGTTACTGTACAGAAACAGCTTAAATAAAAGGCATAAAATTGGGTCTGTTTTAAGTGTACCATCAAAAAAAAAAAAGGGAAAGCTTCTCCCGACCGACCCAAGTTGTAATTTAATTGGAACTGCAGCTAAACGTTTTTCTCTTAGGCCTTATGTCTGCTACGAGAATTTACGTCTGAAACTCAATCGGCAATTTAATTTCTTCTCCGCCTTTAGTTCTGTCCATCACCGTGTCAGGATCCTGACACCCCTGCCCCACCCCTTATTTCCTAGTTTCTTGCAGTAAACATAGGATAAACCTAACTGTCGATATAATTCTCGTTTTGTCCTTTACCGATTCGGTAGCAAATCTACTTGGTGGAATAGATAACTGCGTTCATCACTCGCCATTTCTCCTAATAAGCTCAGAACAAGGTTAACTGGGATTGAAGCTGCGTGCCTCGAGGCGGCTTTCACTCAGAAGCGGCAGGTCACGTGACTTGAAGTGCACGATGAATCACTACGTCACAGACTAGGCGTGTAAACATCACCTGACGTCACCATTGAAAGTAGCCCAAGAAGCTTTCTGGCGGGAGTGAGATACTCGTCGGACTGATTGGTAAAAAAAAAGCTTACTAGCGTACACGTGCCACATCTGTCATCGGGATCGTACCCTTAGACGATCAAATAAAAGGTAAATGAATCCATATAAAACTATTTCCGGTAATGTATCGAGGAAAACTGTTAAAATATACCGGAGGGAGTTATGTGTCTTTAAGCCAATATCGCGAGACCAAAGCTGCACAGCGTGAACTAGCGCAGCAAACTCCATATACGCCGTTTGCAGAGTGGTACTATTTTAAGTTTATAACGCAGATACACAGCTAAGCTAAACAGTGAAATAAAATAATATTTAACCTAACTAAAACTGTTACGTTGTTTTCGTCTGTTTTTCCTTCTCTTTCTACCTTGGTTTGTTATTATTATTTTTAAATTTTTTTTGGGGGGGGGGGACGAGTTGCTCGACATTCACGAATCTGGAAAATGAGATGATTTCGACGCTAGTCCTTCGTATATTCGCACGCGACATGGTCAACGATAACGTCGCGAATTCACGTCAATTTCCAGGCTCGCAAATGTCCAACAACTCTTCGTGTGCATGGTGTCGTCGATCTTGCGACCGGTAGTAAAAACGTAGCTTTTACGTCAACCAGAGTTTGCCTCTCTTTCTTCTATGAAGAAATTACATGTAGCTTTTGCGACCACTAAATACTTTCCCACTTTGCTTATAATTTGCGCAGAATTCATTTGGTTAATTGGTGTCTATCAATGATTTTGTACTTTGGTTCGATGATACCATGGAAAGGGGCGGGTGGGGGGGGGGGGGTGCGGCTTAATGAAGTGTTGACAGTTAGGTCATTAGTGCCAATCTCAATCGCAGTGGAGTGGTCCGGGTTGCTACTGCACCACAAATTACACAGATGTTAAACAAACCCCAGATCTAGATCTTACTATACATCTGTACCTCTTGCAAAAATAAAAAAAATAAAAAACCCGGACAGGAGGACAGAAGAAACTAGTTTTGAAGTAACACAGACCACAAAAAATAAACGGCGCTTTATACGTTGTTTTTTTCAGAATCCGGTGCATCGGACTAATGAAAACGGTAGCATTACTGGCTTTGCTGCAAGGTATAGGCCAGTCCGGCAGTGAGCTTCCAGCAGTACTGCGTGGATAGGTTTTAGGATGTTTATAATTCCCTCAGTGCTGACTACACAAACCTGGTGTTTCATTCTTCGTATATTACGTCGGACAGTGAGCGAGTTTCCCCGCATTTCTGATTGAGGAAGGTGTAGGATGTTTATCATTCCCTTTCTGAGTGAGGAGGGTTTAAGGATGTTTATCATTTCCGCGCATAAAACGCCCCCCCTTCCACCCCCTCATTTCTGATTGCGTGCTGACAGAGGTACCATTGCAATATATAGGCTGGATGGTTGTGCATCCAAGAAGATTCTAAGAAGTAGATTGGTCGCAAAGGGTACGATTAATTTCTACGATTGTGCAGGCTGACGCTGCCTGGACACAAACGCTACGTTTTAACTTAATTCCGGTCACAAAATCGACGGCTTCGTCTGCATGCCCAGTTTCAAGGTCAAGGAATGGTGCACACGAAACGTACGTACTGCAAAGCACGATTCGAGAACATTTCATAACTAGTAATACTTAATTAGATTTTATAATGTAAACGTAATGTAAAGTCATTCATTCCCGTAACGAAATGTGCTTATCAACACGGTGTACGATGGTCGCGCTCGTAAAGCTAACGTCTACGTGCTTCACAATCGATCGTATAAATTAGCACTGAAATTGAGCTTTTACAGATCAGTTTAATTCACACAAACTTTTTAATTATTTCAAACTTCCTGCCTTACTAAAAGAAGTTGTGTCATCCAATTTGCATATCAATTAGAATCAAACCAGAAAAAACCGTAAAACAAACAAACAAAAACTGGCTCAATAGGTCAAGACGATAAACAATGAATATAACTTTACCATTTGATTTGTATCCTAAAGCAAATGTTATCTTTTTATAAAGTGCGGCTTTAGTAGGCTGTTAATCCAAATACAAAGAAATATTAACCTAATACACGATTTGGACGCAACGTTCACGGAAAAGAGAGTTATCTGAGTCTTTGACGCTGTTCCATTCTCGACGTCGGTATGTCTTATATTTTATAATTCTCTATTCCAACAACAAATATGTTTAAACATTCCTAAATACAAACACAGTTGAGAACAATAAATTTATCTACATAATTAAAAAGCTATGTGTCCGTCCGCCTGGCTGTGCTTATGTTTCAAGAAGGAATTCGAAATTTGACTTATTAGACTATTTCAAGTTTCAAGAAATACAACTAATAATGTAAACCAATTTGTTTTCTGAATATTGTATAATGCTATGTGCAACACGGTTTTTAATTCTTTTTGTATTTACGAGTTTTAAAAAATGGCCTGTTATTGTAAGAGGTGTGTAAATCCCCTTATTTTTTTAACAAAAGGTCAAATAATTTTGAATTACTATTATTATTTTTTTTGGGGGGTGGGGGGTGGGATGGGGGTAGAGGTATGCAACTGAGGACCGTATGCGAACACAGGGAGCCAGCACGGACAACATCATACCAACAACAGATATAGATAAAGGGCGAAAACACCGTTATGCCAACTAATATCGTCCATTTTCACTTCACATCGACTTTAACTCTTTCTGCCAAACCGATTTGCTTTGGGTTGGATTCGTTTTACGCGAAAAGCTTCACATACCAAGATCGCCGCCCCACTTTTACTGGGGGCTACAGGGGAGGGGCCAATATAACCCCAAACTCCCCCAAAACGTCAAACCGAAGAGAGACCGCAAAATTTAGCCAATTTCGATTTACAACCGCCCACTTTTTAATGAGTTTCTGCTCTAATATGGACATTACAATCACTGAAGTCTTTACAATCACTGAAGTCTCCCTTGCCTACCGCTAAGTTTGCTTTATTCCAAAACTTACTACTTTTCAGGCTGCTTACGAAACAATAAAAGTCGACAACGAAATATCGCACTTTCGGCGTGAATGAAATCGGCTGCCATTGTTCTCGTATCGTTCGCGTCTAAAACCGCAGTCCGATCTTTATTTCTGAAATATTTGAAAAGCATGTTGGCCCGTAACCGCATGTTTCGTAGCCAAGTGTTACTTCAAATTTAAATTTTCGATTTTTTTTGTTGCACGAAACAGCCAAAAAGGCCGAAACACTCGCTGATCATGACATTTATTTACTATAGCTACTGTAGTGCATTGGCCAATGAGCGCACAGGAAGGTTTGACTGCGGTTTTAGACGCGAACAATACGAGAACAATGGCGGCCGATTTCATTCACGCCGAAAGTGCTATTTCGTTGTCGACTTCGCTCACTCAATCAGTGCATCCCCTTCAGTTGTTTTGTTTATCCCTGCACCTTCCCCTTAATATTTCCAGATTTCGTTGACATTTAGTCATGCAGAGCCTCCGAAGGTCGCTGTTACTAAACCAGCAGAACGCGAAGCATTTTATTTTTGGGTTATTTACAAAAACCCCGTTAACTCGTGGATGCTCGTATTGTTGCATAACCATCATGTAACGTGCATACCTTTATTCTTACGCAATCCACGGCAACGTTAATGTTTCCTTATTTTGTCCTTCGTTACGCTTCAGTTTTTAGTTCGTCCAGGCTTTTACAATAAATCTAAGGACCAGTATTGATTGTTCAAGCCATTGTTGCTTGAAATCTTTGGTTGTAACTTGGAAAAGAAACGAAATTAAAATTCGCTGGTGGCGAATTTCAAAACCCTCCCACGCATTTGCCCTGACCCATACAACCCCCAACCCAACAAAAGGACCATGCTCAGATCACCATGCATCCGTGTGCGTTCAGCTACGTAGGCCTTCTGAATTTTGCGCTAGTCTATGGGATTTAACATGGGATTTAGTCTGTTTAGCTATAGACAGTAACATAAAAACAACGTTATTGACGCATCTTTTTCTCTATTGGTGGACACTCACCCTTTAAATTTTAGATTAGAATCTCTGACCCTTCCCTTTACATTATCCACAATTTGATACATATCTGTCGCATTGGGATTTGTTCTCAACATGCCAAAATATGCTTTTAGTTGCTTACAGTTAACAGACACATGTCTGCTAGTGAGCCGCCTTTTAATCATAAACAATCAACTAGCGGAGTCGCTCGCTTATTCCGCGTCGTCTCGCTACGCTCGAGGAGCTTTCATGCTACAACTCTTAAGCTGCTGACAGACATTCCACATCTAAAACGATCAAGCAAATGATCAGAATGTAGTACGCGTTTTTTTTAGGCTTCAGTTCATAAACAAATTAACTAAACAAAAAACGGCTTTGCCGTTTAAAAAAACCAGCCCCCTTCTGCCGTGCACCTAAATTGCCAATGAGCCAGAAGGCGAGACACGCTATATCTACCCCAGCCGGCCTTGGCTTGAAAAATACGCTCGAGGAGCTTTTATGCTACAACTCTTGCTAAGCGTTGACCATGAGAAAAACTCGTGCTTCACGCGCCGAGCGTCACGCGTACGCGTCGAAATCCATATTATAAATGGGGCCTTATGCTGCTGACAGACATTCCACATCTAAAACAATCAAGAAAATGAACAGAATGTAATACGCGTTTTTGTTAAGGCTCAGTTCATAAACAAACGATATGGTAACCATAAATCACTCCAACAGTTTGGCCACCTAACAGCTACATGCGCCTCTTGTTCAGATTGTCAGCCATAGTACCTCTGACTACAGTACAGGACTAGGCGTGCTACGTGGCGCAAGAATCATGAACCTTCCTCATCCAACCTGATTCCCGTTGTGTACTGAATGGAGCGTATAAAAAAAATGTCATATATATTGAATGGAGCGTATAAAGAGTGTCCAAGTTGTAACTTATCTTTGTGTACAATCCCTTGTCACAAGATCGTCTGGGAGAGAGAATGTGGGTTTCGTTTCCCGGCTCCAGGCCAATTAATTCAACATCACCGAATCTTATTTTACCAAAGCCTCGATAAAGGTATTTTCTTTCTGGCACATGCGTGAACTGGCCTTGAGCCAGGAGATGAGACACGCGATTTGTACCCAGTCAGCCTTGGCTTGTAGAAGCGATCCCCTTTGTGACATGCACCTAAACTGACAATGAGCCAGGAGGCGAGACACGCGATTTCTTCCCCAGTCGGCCTTGGCTTGAAGATACCTTATCCATCCCCGCTGCAAGGACGTTTCAATGTTGTAGCACGCGAGTTGCTGCATGCTTGAACAAAAATGCTTGGTAATTTTATCATGCATACTCCTTTGTAGCGCTTTTGGTATAGATTGTTTTTTTATTCAAATAAATTTTGCTGACTTTACATGGTTTCCTTATTTCACAAATTTTAAGAATTTTTACTAAAAAGCCATCTCCTTCCCCGCTACGCGTGATGCTTTGAAACAGCAACCACACGTCGCCTGTAATTTTTGACTAATATAAAAGATTTCGTGCAAGGAAAAATTTTACCTAGAAACTATTCGTGTTTACCACAAATAGGCTGGACTATTGCTAAGTAGAGACACCAGCTAATAGCACACTATTGATCGAATGTGGATGTTTCACAAATGAAATATTTCTGGCACCCTTTTCTGTTATCAATATATTTTGTTTAAATAGGTCTAATTTAGCATTAATCTTGTCGTAGCTTTACGTAATTTCACTTAAATTTAATGCTAAATAGGTAGTTTGTATTTGAAATATCCAAAATGCAACTCCAACAATCGTCCCATCAGCGAGCTGCACGTACCTCATTCTTGAATGACGGCTGTTAGCATTGCCAGCCGTAATCGTACTGACAACACTACTGGACCACGCGCCTCCTACGTGGCGCAACAATTGTGGACCATCCGCACAGCAGGATTCCGAAACTAACAATCAACTTCGAAAAATTAATTTCAACAATGGTCCAAAGGGGGTTTTCGCTTTTTTCGAGGGAAAAATTTTTACCTAGAACTACGAAAATACGCCTACGCGAAATCCGGATTAATTTCCTGTCTTTTGACACCTTTCTCATATTTTTAGCTTTCCTACTTCAAGAGGAGAAGAGGTACATATATACCGACCGTAAGTTTTTTATGATTAAGACTAGCGGAGTCGCTCGCTTCGCTCGCTCATTCCGCCGCGTCTCGCTGCGCTCGAGGAGATTTCTTGTTGCAACTCATATGGTGCTGACCGACACTCCCAGCAAAAATTATCAAACATAAGTTCAAGGAAATGATCCAAATAATGTGCGCATTTTTCCACTACAGGATAAATATTTAGCCTACAACTTACTAACAGTGTTTAAGAAAAAGTGCTGTCTTTTATGACAAACGCTGATTTTCGTTCGCTTCGCTCACTCAATCAGCGCAACCTACCCTATTACTTAATTACTGTATTTAGGAAAAAGTACTGTTCTGATGCCAAACGCTGATTTTCGTTCGCTTCGCTCACTCAATCAGCGCAACCTACCCTACTACTTAATTACTGTATTTAGGAAAAAGTGCTGGTCTCGTGACAAACGCTGATCATCGTTCGCTTCGCTCACTCAATCAGCGCATACATTTCCTCAGAAACGTGACTCAATCATTGTGACACCGAGAACCTCACATCACATGTAATTTGTGTTAGTACTACACTTAACAGGAGCTTTTTTGTTTGACTTTTTTAAGATTTTTTTCCTTTACGTCCTGCTTAGTGAAGATTTTTCCATCGGTTCCTTATCACTTTACTTTCTGATGACCCATGGTGAAACAGCTGCAGAAATCAAGTGAAAACGCCACGGTTCCAATGATCTTTTACCAACATAGAAAGTCGTTCATTTGAACTACAGTATAAATACTTAGCTTACTAGTGTTTCTGATGACAAACGATGATTTTCGTTCGCTTCGCTTACTCAATCATCGCAAACATTTCTTCAGGAACGTGACTAAATCAATGTAACCACCAAGAACCTAACATCACTTGGCGAAAACAGCTGCAGAAATCACGCGAAAACGCCACGGCTTGAATGCAAATTAGGCCTACACAAGACACTAACTCTTATCCAAAGCTGCTCGTGTTTTAGCACAAATAAGGAGGGAACTGGCTGATGGCCTTACGTAAAAACTAATGCTCAAATACTGTTGTTTAAAATGATACAAACGCACACGTAAAAGTATTCCTGGCACCCCTTTCTGGTGTCTATATATTTTCTATACGTAATTTAGTATTTAGCATTTAATTTTTTTCTGTCTTTGTGTTGCTGCTAAACGATTATTCTCTTGTCCTAGATTTGTCCGTTATTATAGAATCGGTGAATGACTCCAATTTTAAAACGGATAATAAAATAGTACTGCGAAAAGCTACACGTCTTTACTGGACAACAATTTAGTAACTCCCTCCTCGTTGGTCCGTGGACGCCAGACCATTGTTCACGGACGTTCTGGACGGCTTCGAGGCTTCCACGAAAAAAATGTGGCAACAATCGTGACGTCATGTATTGTTGAGGCATTGTTGGGTGATTGTTGCTGATTGTTGCAAATGGTCATTTTTCGTTAATTTCGGTCATTTAGGACCCAGCTCGGACTTTGAAAATACGCCTACACAAAGAACGGATTAATTTGCTTTCTTTTGACAAACTTCTCATATTTGTAGCCTTCTACTTCTAGAGGAGAAGACGAACTACCCCAAGCAACTAGCGGTTGATGTTTAAATTAAGCGGTTGATATTTAAATTAAATAAATAAACAATGGCCGTTTCTTCAAAACGCTGAATACCATCTTTTTAATACACAGACACTCGAAATACGTCGTTGGAAATTACGTCGCCACAATGATGGCTAGCTGTTTTTAGCAGCAGCTTCTTTTACTCTCGATATTTCCTCATGTACCCTACTCGGCACGGCTTTGCAAAAATAGCCGGGCCCCCCCCCGCGAACTATAAGGGCACCCGCGCACACTGCGACCAGGTCGCCGTGGCCAATGAGAATGCTTACGGTATATGTAGCAACACGCACTTAGCCGCCGCGGCCACTGGGATCCCGAGCGGCGTGCAGGCGACCACAGGGCGACCATACTTGCTCGTGTTCATTTTCACCACGTGATCGAGAATTATCAATGAAAAACGGACGTGGCCGCGCGACACACGCCGTGTTTATTGGCCGCGACGACCACTGGCCTCACGACCTGGCCGCTCAGTGCGCGGGAGCCCTAAGCGGCCAGGTCGCTGCGGCCAACGACAACATGCACTTGGCCACCGCGACCAGTCAGTCGCAGTGGCCACTGGGATCCCGGGCGGTGTGCAGGCGACCCACAGGGTGACCACCATATCTTACTCCGTTTTCATTTTTCACCACGTGATTGAGAATTACCAATGAGAAACGGTCGTGTTTTTTGGCCGCTACGACCACTGGCCGCACGACCTGGCACAAACCACTTAATTTAAGAATAGCATTCCTTATTTTGCGTGATTCTATAAGTGACGACAAAACTCAAATGTGGCTCTCCTTGGTTATAAAGCCACACACGTACTGGAAAACTAATACCATATAACGGAAAGAACGACGCGTTACACCGAAGCTTGCCCATAGATAGCGAGCTTGCAACAACTAACGAATCGTTATTTACGAGCGATTAATTTCAATCCGGTCTTTTTACTGGTTCAAACTATTATTTTTTTAAACGAAATTCCCCTCACTTGGCCTCCCATGGTTCCTCCTACCTCGATATCTACCAAATTGGCAATACGTTTAATTTCAGTACGGTTGCGATTTTATGGGGAAAATCACGACATTCTCGCTTAGGGCGTTAGGAACGAAAATAGTCAATCGGAGTACGAAAATATCGTAAAAAAGAAACACGCACACAAAATAAAAATAACACTACAAAAAAAATTCAGCAAATACGCTCATCGTTGTATACACGCCTTACGCCACAGGCTATTAAACTAGTTGTAAACGAGAAAAACAAAAACAAAATAATAATAATAAAAAAATACCTACACTCACACACCCTATAATGAAACTCTCATTTAATCCATCCAAACGTATATTTTTACACCTTTTAACTCCTGATTTGTCGGTTACGTGCGTAGAGATCGTTCGACAGAAGCAGCCACTGGCACTAAACCACAATCAACGACAGAAATGCCCACAGGGCGCTCACACCTAGTTAGCGCCACTTAAAATCGGAATCACAGTTTAGGCGTAGGCCTATTAAAAATAAGTCTGGTTCATCGCTTATTTAAAACCATAATCTAAATTATAGGTATGGCCAGGAATACATGAAGAAATAAGAGGAAAGAAATTTACTCTAGTGTTTGAGTAAATCAGGTGATCTTACATATCTTAAATTAACCTGTACATTGAATATAAAATGCGACCTGTGCCATCGTCATCACCTTCTTAGCCCTACAAACCAACCAATTTATTTACTAAGCAGCGATCACGCGAACGACAGGACATTTAAAATTTACCGTAGGCGGATACATTATTGTGGTACAAAAATTCGCCGAGGTGAGCCCGCTGTTCCCGTCAAAGCTAGCAGGGACGGACAGGTCCGGCAGCGACTGCCTCCCTCTTCCTGTTTTAATTTGTCTTTGATTGGTTTGCTATCAATAATCATTGATAAAACTGCGCTCCATGGACGGCGTTTTGGGTTTACACTAAAGCAAAATAATTTATGATTAAATCCCATGAATATATTTCAAGGGGTGGTCAAAATTGTACTTAAAAAAAATAATTTGCCACAAATTCCAGAACAATTCCGGACAAAATTTTACTAATTTACGAACCTTAAATCCCTAAAAAGAGCATCGAATCGCTGTGGAATTTGAACTGAATTTGATGTGTTCAAGTAATATAGTTATTGGTTAGAAGCGAGCGGTTAACGGTTTCTAACCAACGGCTGCGATTATTGGCACGGCTCGAGTATGCAAAGGTCGAGGGCGTCAGCTCGAGACTTTTGCATACGAGAGCCGTGCCAATAATCACAGCCGTTGGTTAAAACCGTTAACCGCGAAATTCTAGCCAATAACTGTTTTATGGCACGGTTGGAACGTCAAGCTAACTCGTATTTAATTAAAACCTGTTTGTGTTTTGTGAAAATATCTCGATATGAATGAAGGTCATTCCATTTTATTTTTTGGAGGGTAGAGTGGTTGGTAGACCGACGAGTCCTTTGCGTCCTTTTGTGGGGGGATTGGGTAGGAAGGAGACGAAGCGTCGTTTCGCCGTATTTCACGCTAGCCAGCTCGCTTGTGTTTTCGAAGCTTTTCGGAGTGATAGAACTTCGATAAGAGGCCGCAGGGATAGAATGACATTCTAGGAAGGTATGTAATTTATTTTGAGCGTTTGTAGTTTGAGAATTGTTTAAAAAATACGGTAATAGGGTATCGGTATGAATGAAGGTCATTGCATTTTAGTTTGTGGAGGGCGAGTTAACGCGGAATGAATAGCTTGGATATGGGCCTGACATAATTATAAGAGTTTGCAGGGATGGGATTTCATTCCTTTTAAGTAATTGGTTTTGTATGTTTTTATTGCGTTACGTTTTTTTTTTTTTTTTTGGAACGCTGTATTTGGTTGTTGGTGTGTGCGTTCCCGGTCACGTGATCCAGAAGTTTCAAAAGTGTGGGTTATCAGCAAAAGTGTGGGTTATCGGCAAAAGTGTGGGGTAACTTGATAACCCACACTTTTTGCGATGACGCAAACTTCCGGTGTTGGTTAACGGAATTTAACCAACGGAAATTTAGCATGGCGCTGAGTTAGCGTGACGGCACAGCCGTGGTATAAAACCTATTACGGAAACAGGCCGACGACATCGCACTGTTTGTATGCTTCTTTATTTACGTTTCGAAAAAAATGGTGAATTTTTATTTCTTTTAGATTTGAATTCCCTCTGACGTACTTTGATTAAAGCAAAAGGAAGAAAAATTTTGCGTAGATTGTGCGACTAGTTTTTTTTTTTATTGTTTAAATAATCTTCTAAAGCTTTTGACGCGCACCCTCCTTAGCCATGAAGCCAGAAGGAGAGAGGGACAATTTCGCTAAGTAAATTCAGGGGGAAATTCCTAGGTTCTTTCACACGCCATAATCGACATGAGCATGAGACATCACAGCACCAGGGCCCTTCTCTTCCCGAAAATGCCAGGAGTAGCGGGGCCGGACTCGAAACCGCGATCTCTGGCACAAGAGACGGTCATGCTAACCATTAGGCCACCATGCCCATTGTTTAAATAAGCATCCATTTTTAACATCGGAGCTAAAAATACATTTTGGTACAGCCGCACAAAAAAACTCCTGGATCCACTCTTGTGCGCTAAAACACAGTTTGAACACCGCACAGCACTGTTCGTTCCCACCGGAACTTTATAAGCTCCTGGCTTCGGAAATTGATTTTCAGCCGTACAAAAAAAAAAAAAGAAATCACAAGAGTAATCGATTACCAAATAAGTAATCATTAAAGACTGGCCTTGTGAGAATAGTCTAGAGAAAACAAGAAAAAACAATATGTTTAAGGGAAAGTACTTTGGACAAGACGTTGTTTGTTACAATCTCTTCCGGTTTTGAGCAGGGCTAACTAGCGAGGTACGAACAAACTAAATTTTCGGGGGAGGGGGTGAAGGAGGATGAAAAGGCCGGAGAGAAGAAGGCCTATTTTTTTTTCCCGCGCTACTAGCAATACCTCAGAACCGAAAGGGATGTGATCAAGTTTCTCCTTCAACGTAACCGAACCATGTTTTGTCGCCCATCGCCTCGGGAAGCTTTCATTACGGCCATTGTGTGCCCCAAGTCATTCACGCAACCAATGAAGGTGAGCCGGCAGCTTACTATACGGTTTTTGTGACTCGAGAATGAATTTGGCGCTGCTCAAACTCCACCTCTTGTAGAGCAAAGCAAGGGAGGGTTGAAAGCCCTTGCGCACCTCTCGTGCAGACCACGACCATTTTTTTTTGTAGCCTTCTGTACCCCGCGTTTCAAGTCCAATTAAGTGGAACTGATTATTTATGAGAAACCTAATAATAATGATCTACGATCGTGACACAAAGCAACAGGAAACTCGAACAAGATGTCGACGAGTTTTAAGCAGACTGCTGTACGTCCAGTCTCGGGTGGATACGTGACGACTGACACGATGACACACGCACGCTATGAGGCCAAGCCTACCGACCACGTGTCCAGGGTTTGGATTATGATGTCTATTTAAAGTTGACCCCCTTCACTAACCAGAAATATGCAGAAAACCTTTTCACAAGGGGTTGCTCACTCTAGGAAATTCCTAAGAAATCCTTAGATATCCAAATTCTGTAAATCCTATAAATTATGGAAATTTTCAGTAGAAATCATTTGTAATCCGTCGAAATCCCTGGAAATCTTTGAAATCCGCCTCCTGGGCCCCTCCTTTGAAGTTACACCACTGTCACAAAGTGCAAAGAAACCCTTCAATAAGTGCATATGACTTCCCTAGAAATCCCACGGAAACCAGTGGAAAGCCCTAAAAATCTCGGAAATCGTAATCATACTGTACAACCAGGTGTGCAGAATATGTCAGAACGAGGTTCGCGGAAAACTACAGAGAACTGTGGAAATTCACAGAAATATGGCTTGCCTACATAGTGAAAGGCTGTGGAAATTTGAAAAATCTATAGGAATATTTGTGGGAAATTTTGTCCAGTAAGAATTTTATGCACCCCTGTGTACAACATTTTCTGAAGTGACCAACCCCTCGCATTTTCACAAGTTATATCGGAACAAGGAGTTCACGAAAACAATGACAGACTCAAGTTCTGTCGTTCCTATAAGCATTCAACCAAATCACGTGTTCCACGTCTCTCTTTTGGCCGCTATACAGAAAAGTCCATACCTAACCGAAAATTGGTCAGCATCAGACCATTCCCAGACCTGCAGTAGCCTACCCCAGCGCATTTGCTTGCTGAGATGTCATAAACATCTTGGGGGTGTTTCCTGGAAAAAACTAAAAATTTGAAAAGTACTGTACTGAAAATGCCCATAAAGACTTATGCACATACAAATATGATCGATGTTTTAAGGGGAGTCCTGCACGTGTGCTTAGTAAGGCTTTTGATGCCCTTGTTCACCCGATTTTAGAATACAGCAGTCAAGAGTAGACCCATCCACCCTGGGTAAAAGATGTCAACCAAATTGACGCCGTCCAATAGAGATTTATTAAAAGATTGCCTGGGATGGTTTCTATATTTGAAATGCTTGATAATGATACTATCGGATCAAAACTGATTTGAAGTCTCATTTGGAGCCAGATCTACCCCCCCCCCCTTCCCCCTTGTTGCGCTCTGGGATCAAGGAAGGCTTCTCAGGCAGTATTGTTTTATCTTAAATGAGTTGGACGGATTTGGAACGTTTTGCATTGTGAAATTGCTGTGGTTCCTTTCTTGTTGAGTTCTAAAGCTATAAAGGTTTTGCCTGCAAGTTTGAGAATGTTGTATTTAAATTTAGAATTGCCCTTTATTTGTAAAGCAAGCACATTGGGAGGCTATTAAGAGGCCAAGGACTCACCCTTTTTCTTTTCCAAATGAAACAAATGGTTATTATTATTACGCAGTTTGGCGTTAAATACATTAATCCTTTGCGAACAGTCTAACTGAACGAGTGCAGAGGATAATAAATATATACACCAATCGAAGCCTTTTTTTGGAAACCACTGACTAGCAAAGTGAACCAAAAAAATGTACCAAGGCTAAATAGGCCTACTCCATTTTGAACAAACAATAGTTTTTTTTTACCCTCTTAACTGAAAACTATTTAAGAAATCTCCGTGGCCAGAAATGTTTGGGACAATAAAAACTAGTTAAAAATACCATTGTGAAACACATTTGGCAAACATGAGATGTCTTATCAAATTCCACTTCATTTAACGAACTTTCAACCGAATTACGAAATGTACGAAAAATACATAAAGTAAAACGCAGGCTTTAAAAAAATTGAAGGAATGATCATTGGATTAAAGTAGACCCAAATAGAACAGAATTGCTTTTTTTTTTAAATTGGAAATTATCAGTTTTTAAGTTTTATTTGTACGTAGGTCCGATTTTCGTAGCAAAACGTTTTTTTGTAACTTGCACATACATGTCCTTTTGTATTAAACATTATTATTATTATTATACATTATAAACTATCATAAATTATACGTCCATTTCACTTTCAACAAGATATATATTTATTTATTCTCACACAAGCTATTTTATTAATAGTTTCGAGCATTACAGTGTATATTGTACATATATGTATTGTAATGGAATTATTATTATTATTTCATGAATTAAAGCAGTTTTTAAAATGTCGTGTGAGGTGGACGAGTATTCCAATACAAAAAGTTGGCCAACTGGGGCTCCGTAATTCGTCAAACGTTCCTAACGATAAAAATGTATTAATTAAAAAATCAACGCAGCTTCAATTCGGAAATGTTAGCCTAGAATCAAGTTTGCGCCTTTGTGTACGTTTAATGTTTTATTTTAAGACTGTTTTAATAATAATACTAACCAAAGGTTACTAACATGGTTACAACAATGGTACAGTGGTACAAGCATACTTCGAAATTCGAAAAGGATTAACTATGGAAAGGAGAGAACATGACATGCTTGTTCCCATATAGTATAAGGGAACGGGCTGTTGGAACGCACTATTATTTAGAAAACGGAAAGCTGTTGTATCTAGGAGGGTAAGGAGAGGAATTCCTATTAAATTATAGTTAAGAATGTCAAAAGTAAGACTTAAACAAATTGTTTACGCTCGTGTATATAAACCAGGTTAGTTTACAAGCATGGTAGCGGAGGTAGGTTTAGCGATTTAAACCAGGAAGCCTGCGGTCATGGTAGGAGTGCTCAGAGAAGGCCAGAAAACATCCCATAGATGGTGAAGGGGCCTTGTAGTATCGCACTCTATACTGACTGGCAGAGACGCTGCTGTGATTACCATTCTAGTTACGATTACACCGCTTCTTCAGAAAGTTAGGCTTATCTTGGCCAGGTACGGACTGGGAGGTGAATTTCTACCGGGAAACCACTCAAGAGGGGCCTTATTACCTCCCCCCCCCATCCCAAATGAAATTTTTGTCCAAGTGTCAGTGCATGAAATTGTGATGCATACACAAAAGATACATTAAAAAAAACCGTTATTAAAAAAGTTGTTAAAACTTTTTTGAGGGGAAGGAATTGCGGGGGACCCTGACTGAAGGGGCTCACCGGGACATTCCCATGTAAGCTATCTCAGCCATCAATAGCTTACAGATAGCCTATCAATAGCTTATAGATAAGTTATAAATTATCCACTTGTGAAAATGTTTATCTGTAACACGGAAAAAGTTAGCTATCTATTCAAACTTTCAAGGGTAAGACTAGGTTATAATGCTTACACCCAGAATCACAGGTTTAATTTGAATGGGATCATATAAACACACATAAATGAAAGGTGCCTTATTGTTAACACTTCCGTAAAGCAAATAATATATAGCAATTGCCGTCGTAAAGTCAAATAATAAGATGTCTACATGTTTTACTATACAATAAGCTATAGTTTTAAAGCCATTCACTATACCTTTTGGTAACACTAAATCCAGTTTAGCCGACGACCTTCAAGATCTTTTAACGGTCGTGTACTCAACGGACCGACCACATCAGCCCCATAAACTGAGCATTCGTGCAAATTTATGACACGTCTGCAAGTGATACAAACAATTTCAAGTAGTATATCGACGCTTCATTTCCTTACATTAAATGAGTCTGGCCAATAACATATTTATTTCATCTGACACATACTGTGACTATAGCTTGGCCACAAATTATTTTCCTTCAGTTTCAGAGCATTCATTTAACGGTACACTATTTAATAACCACATGACTACCAGGAACGTACACAGGAAAACCGTTTCAGGGGCGGATCCAGCACGGTGGACTATGGCACGCCGTCTTATTTAAAAATAAGTGCTAGCAATAACGAAAATACAATTCCCGATATCGGAATTTCTATTTCCGATATCACAAATACGATTGTCGATATCGGGAATCTTTTTTTCCAATATCGGAATTTAATTTGCGATATTGGAATATAATTTGCGATATCGGAATTAAATTTGCGATATCGGAATTAAATTTGTGATATCAGAAATTATAGTTTCCAATCTCGAAAATCTAATTCCCAATGTCGGAAATTGAATTCCCGATATCAAAAATTAAATTAGAACATCCGATATCGGATATTCTATTTTCGATATCGCAAATGCAATTTCTATATTATATTTCAGATATCTGGAATTCTATTTCCGATATCGGAAATTCGAATTTAATTTCGAATATCAGGAATTAAATTTTCGATATTTTTTAAATTTGGAAATATAATTCTGGATGAGAGAATTGGTTAGAATTTCCGATATTGGAAATTGAATTTGCGATATCGAAAATTCTAATTGTGGCTATCGGGAAT
>JAHWFP010266524.1:267377-286168 GCA_023313725.1 Lithobius niger | reverse complement strand
AATTTCTGATATTGGAATTAGAACTGTTGATATCAAAAATTGAATTTTCGATATCGGAAATACTATTCTGGATATCAGAAATACGCATGATTTTCCAATATCGCAAATGTAATTGTGGATATCGGAAATTGCATTTGCGATATCAAGAATAGAGATATTCCGATATCGGGAATTGTATTTTCGTTATTGCTAGGCGTGCGCGGTTGCATTCCCCTGCATTTTCTGCTTAATATTTTTTTTTTTAGTAAAATTAGAATTCCCTGTGACCTAACTTAATTAGGAAAAAGAGGCGCAGAAAAGTCAAGTGTATATATCTATATCACTGTTTTTCATCATTAAAAGGAAAAAAAAGAGTGGAAGATGAGTTAATTTTTCACATTAAGGCTAAAAATACGTTTTCGGTATGAAAATTTCGGTAGCCCTTACCCCTCCACTTAGCAAAATTCTACAGATGTCCCTGACTGTTTTCCATAGTCAACTGAGAGATTTGATCTCACGTCCTTGCTCACATCACAGCCCTTGAACTCCCAGGGAACCCTCACAGTGCACACAACACGCCATATTAAGAGCGCTATTTTATCAACATGTATACTTCTAAGTAAATAGAATATTTTTTCTATCAGTAAGGAAACTGTATGCCGGATGCAAGTTTTGGGTGTTCTAGAAAACGGGAATACATTCTTTTTAATTCATTTCTTTTGGGTTTTAAGTCATAAGAGAAATAAACAAATGCTCGTGTAAATGAGTTGGCTTCATTCTAAGCCCTGTAATGAAAGTTTTCGAAGCGAAAAAAGCCACCAGCATTTTTCTTTGTCTTCGAAAACGTTCAGGCAAGTTCAAAAGTAAGGAGGAGAAAATTCCGGCAATTCTATCAGGGAAACCTTTCATGAATGTCCAGAAGAGGCTGATAAACAAACATCGATTCAAACTTATTTCCGTTGCCTTTTGGACTTAAATCAGCCTAAGTGAGAATCGAAGGTCGAGATTCAATTCCCGCTTAGGCAGTCAAATATTTAGTACAAACGGCAACGGAGTTAGGTTTGCATAGTATTTATTACCAAAAGTCGATTTTGCAGTCTGCCCTGTTTATACCAGAATGGTTGTCACAACTTCCATAGCTGCAGGAGTAGACTGGTGGCCTCTCACACTACCCTCTAGCAAGAACTTGGCCTAGGCTGAGCTCTGCCACCCCTCAGCCAGCATGGGAACATAAACAAAAAAAATTCGAAAACTATTGCTGAGATAAGTGTGTCCACTGAAAAATCTCCCCTTTCCCAGATTGTATTAACCCAAATCAGAATTATCAACGACCACAAGGGCTTGTAGCGCACAACGCGCAGCACGTATTCTAAAATAAAATAAAACAAAAAAAAAAATAAAAAAAACACACGATCCCAACAGGAAACACTATCACGGTAAGTCGTTTTTTATAAATCAGCAGTTAATAAACTCACATGCCAATACAACACGAACACGTTGTCACAGATGTCCAAACACCACAACGATGTTTGTACTGTTTGGTAGTTCAACTCTAATACGTTTCGGATAATGTTCTGAAAAACAGTTTTTAAGAAAAACCGAAATACATCTTTAAAACTCAGAAACATTCTTCACATCCCGAAATGCACGAGAAATGCCCAACTTTTTTTTCTGGCATCGTATTTGTGATGATCTGGTGAAATCTGGAATCGTTTGTTTTGTCTTAAACGAAACATTTAACCATATTATGGACGATAATGTGGATTTGGTTTCGCCTTTGCAAATTACTCCTACAAACCACAAACGAGAAATGACTCACTCATACGAAATCTTTGAAAACATACATCACCATTTTACCATTAAGTCTGTATTTTTCTGTGAAAACTTTTTACTCTACACTGAATCACCAATAGAGAATCTACAAGCGCACGAGGATCCGACAGGCGAACAAGATTGATGAAGCTCATTTCCGCAACAAAACGCACAGCCACAATTTGCAGGCCTTGTATTTGCTTGTTCATGCACTACTTACTAATGATAAATTCACCGTCCCTCTTTCCTAATCTCACCACATACACGAGAAGTGCCGCACCCTTCCAATTCTATCTAACTATCTATCTATCGTTTTCATCATTCCCCCCAAGCAAAAAACATGAAAAGCGTGCAACTATCGTTTGAAATCATTTCCGGTCGTTTGAAGCACGACTTTTATGTGACAGGTAAAGGAACGAGATTTGGTTACTTTTAAATAATACTAAAAAAAAAACTCATTTCGTAACCACAACACGTTTTATGCAGAGGCATACGTTAGCACGCAACGCAGTCGCTTTTCGCCCACACAACTTAAAGGGTCTGAGGCCCGTATTCTAAACTCCACTTTAAGGTTCAAGCATGGTTCAAGGGGACGTTGAGAGGACTCGAAACTAGTACGCACCACGTACAAACAGAACAGCTTTTGGTTCTGGTCGTCAGCGTTTTGTACGAACACCACCACGGTAACGGTGGTAATAAAACTGTCAAATTTGCTTCGTAAAAGTGTTTGATAATAAGCCTCCCGAGTCCCGGAGTACACAAGCGTGCACCGCTACAGGATGGGCAAGAAAGTCACGCGCACCGCAAGCTTTGCTAGGGGCCCCAGGGGACCTAAGCACTGCAGAACAGCCTAGTGGTCAGCGTCCTCGTCACTAAACCAAGTGAACACCGGTTCGAATCCCGCAAATGACCTAAATACGTATCATAACTTGAGCCATACAGGAAAGCCAACCGGGAGAAATGTACCTTCAATTTAACTTCGTTTGACCGACATTTACTATCTAAACTAGTAATTTCTTTTTATTAAAATTAATTTTTTTCAGCCTTACGTGAACTAATACAAAGAAATGCTCAATCAGATAGAACGAATATTTGAAGATTGTTAGACGTTTTACAAACCGAAAGAGTTATAGGTGTAGTATGGGGAGGGGTAAATCCGGGGATTCGAATCGGGAAGCCTCCGATCACGGCAGGGGAAAAGAAAATGTTCAAAATTGGCCATATTATACCTAGAAGCCTGGTCGTCTGTCACACGCCACGCTGATCGGCAGGTCTAAAATATAGTACTTTATCAGCCGATCAAACCAGCTTACTTATTATAAGCAACTAGGCGAGCTATGCCACCACTCAAACACCGTGACCATGCCTGTGTTAGATCTACCAATGTTTTGTTTGCGTCAAAGTCAAGTTCAATACGAACTTACCGTATTGAAGAAGAAAAACAACAAAAAACAGAAGTAAAACAACATCAGCTTTTAAAACGATACGTGCGGAAGAAAGATTTTTTTCTCCCAACTGTTCACAATATTACGCTCCAAAGCTATAGTTTGTTCCACATTATGTTTTCAGAAAACTGACTGGATGACGACTCGTTTCGTTGTACTAAGAGTGCAAAAACATGTGGATATCACATTTGTAGACTCAACATAGTTACTGTTAGTGTTTACGAATGGGACGTTTACGGATTTTTTGCACTCGTAGTGGAAGAAAACGTGGCGTCGTACAGTCAGTTTTCTGAAAACATAATGTGGAACAAACTATAGTTTGTTTTTGTACGTTCGTTCCTAGAACTCCCGTCACTCAATCAGAAGCAAAGAAGTCAGAAGCCATACAAACAGAATAGCACCTTGACGACAGCTGCCGAAATATTGGTCGTTTCCACGAAAATGAAGCATTGTGTTCTTGATTACAACACGTCTCATTTTATCCTTAGGCAGTGAAAAATCACCTTTCCGTCTACGGGGTATAACGAAGCGCCAAGTAGGATGTCCAATTCCAGCTGTGCCCCAACCAACTGACCGGGCCCAGCTGACAGCTCCCGCAGAGGACTAGACAGCCAGCCCTGCGTCCAGGGCGTGTTGGCCAATCGGTGGCCGGCAACCTGTCTTTTCCGTGACAAGGCTTTTATCACCTTTCTTCGGGCAGGGCAGGGGGTCGCGAACCACATATCCATCATCATGACAAGCTCACACAACGAAGGTGCAGTTCCATGCAGAGACTGACCCACGGCCAGTTCGTCAAAGCTACACATGCCTTTCGCAACAGTTCGTCTTTTACAAAATAAAGCGATCCACGGGCGGCCCGACGGGCACGAGTTATCACCACACGCTATCCTAAGGAGTTTTTTAAGAATCCCGAAGAGTTTACGAATCTTAAAGCCAGTTTTCCTCAAAAACCTGTCGACATGTAGTCGACATTTTTTCTGACATGTAGATTGATTTCTGCCGCACTAATCGCTTACAGGTATATAAATCATTAATTTGAGCGATTAGAATTTCCAGCTTGGTGTGTAGGTGGGGGAAGACCAGAGTTTTGGCTTATTTTCACCGGCTACGTGAGGTTTTGAGAAAATCTCTATACTTTCAAGAATTTCTGGTATGAAAGCAACAAAGTTCTGTCATTTTTTGAAAGAACCCTAAGATAACATCACGTTTTCACATGTTAATGACTTCGGCATAATTTTTACACCATAACATTATCAATTATCATAAGCATTATGTACTTTCATATTAGAACCCATTATTTGAAAAGTTAAAAGTATCATCCCAAAACCAAATTAGGTAAAGGAACCTATCAAGTTTTCGCCATATCAAGTAGTGATACTTGAGCCAAAATGGCTGCCACCAAGTTTGTGGTTCAAACCGTGATCACTCAAACTTAACTGACAATCACTGACGAGTCAGTTGAGTGATCAGGGTTGGAATGGAAAACTTGGTGGTAGCCATTTTGGCTCGATACCACTGCTTTATAATATGGAGAAACACTTGATGGGTCACTTTACCCATAGGGTTTTTGAAATCTTTTGAGTTAAAACCTCCCAAAATGTCAAAGCATAAAGGCACTTGTTGGAGTCAAACATGAATAAATAGTAATTGGCATGAAATCAACGATGTACAGATAACTTTTTTCGTATTGAAATCCTTTGGGCACAGATCTGAAACAGGACTTTCTATTGTCTATCAGTAAACCCCGTCAATCTACAAAATTTCTAATGCTTTCTACCAAATTAGTGTTTAATATTCACCAGAAAACGCCAGTTTAAAGTATCTGCGGTAAGAGTAGTAGTAGCTAGCTTTCACTCAAACACTGATGTATAGAACTAGAGGAAGCACACGGCTGGTCTTTCATGTAGCGTTTGCAATGCTGGTACTGTTTGGTTGTTCATGTCGATGTTTCGCCGAATTAAGTTTCTTCAATCCAATTTTTGCGCACACTGGCTAACAAATGCTGATTTTCGTTCGCTTCGCTCCCTCAATCGTTTTTAGCTGCCTATTTCGAGGCCGCCCCGCCTCGAAATTAAAAACGTAGCATAGTTTAATTTAAAACTATATACAAATAAAAACGTCAAGTGTGTCGTAAAAAAAGGGGTTATATGATTGAAGTTTCATTTTACTTGTTAAAATGTACACGGATAAAAATTGGTGATTTTTTATTGAAATAATCAAAAGTACAATTGAGAAAATTGGATCTGTTTAAGTGCTGTTGTGCTTTACGTAACGTATATGATTGGTAAAGCACAACAGCACTTAAACAGATGCAATTTTCTGAATTGTACATTTGATTATTTCAATTAAAAATCAGCAATTTTTATCCGTGTACATTTTAACAAGTAAAATGAAACTTCAATCATATAACCCCTTTTTTACGACACACTTGACGTTTTTGTTTGTAATCCGTGTACCTTTTTTTACGGCTATGGTGTGGCGCAATAAAGGTTTATGCATGCAGTCGATTGTTGCATGCACGAAGAATGGATCTGGAGTTTGCTGAGTGGCATTGTTCCGTAAATACAATGGTTAAAACAATGTAAAACAATCAAAATGATCGTTTAGGGTCCCGTAACTCGGGAATGGATCGACCAATTGAAAAAGTGGTCCCTGTAAGGTTGAAGCCCAGGGAAATTTCTGGCTCAGATCATGTTTCAGATTTTAGGTACGTGCAGTAGTTTTTTCTGAAACCGTGTCAGCCAAGAAGAAGAACAACAACAACAAGAAGTGAACAGTTTTCAAATTTCCGTGTGGCTTCCTACGTTTACTCTTGCACGGAATTGCATAAAAGTTGGTGTAAAGTCTGGAAAAGTTGATATCTACTATCTGGCCAAGTTTGGTCGAAACATATTGAATAGACATGGAGAAATTAATAGTTTTAGTTTTGCTGGAGAGAGGACTTCAATCATGTATATACACGGCTATCACCGTGTATGATACCTTTAGCTGAAACATGGATTCTTTCAAAAGGTTTTAGCGAGCGTTAACCGCACCCGGTCATCTGCCCGACGAAGCCGTTAGGCCCTATGTCTGCAGCACCCGGAATGGATTCCCAGGAGGTCACTCACTCAAGTACCAATCGGGGCCAATGCTGGATTCTTTATTTTTACCCATCAACAATGAATGGTTTAGACGAAAGTTTGAAATCCATAGCACGTGCACCAAGATTGTTAGGCACCGTTGCAAAGATAACACGTGCAAGAAAACGTGCATGAAGAATGAGACGATCTGACATCATTGAAAGCCAATAATCTGAACTTGATGGGCGACGCTTCTAGATAGGACAAGACAGCCGGATTGCGAACGAATTATATCATCCATGTTTGCCTGTAACCAAAGTCTAAAGGCTGATTACCAAATTTGTGTGACAAAAAAAAAAGGTGATCAAAAAGGTACATTTCAGAAAATGGCAGTTAAAGTTTCAAGGAATTTACCACAAAATATCCGTGTGGGGCATTTAAAAAAAAAATAGAAATGGCTAGCAAAATGTAAACAAAATAATGATCACTAATTTTTTGAACACGTGCATGATCGTCTCAACTAATTCATTGTCTAGCTCTAGATTTTTACAACAATTTATACAACATCACAACGTCATATCACGCCATCCAGGTATTCAGCGATAAAAAAAAAACCAGGGGGTTCTTTGAATTATGGTTTCTTCAACGGTAAAGCATCAGTGAAGCGTGACTCTACAACAACAAGATTACAGGTTCGTGGCAGGAGATGACACTAAAGACTTTTAAGCAGTTAGCAATCGGCAATAAGCAGCCAACGAAAGAATGCTTTTACGAGTTCACCACTAGTAATTTCCTGGGACAATTTCCTCAGTCTTTCCCTTCCAACATAAAAACGTCAGAACGAGACTCGTGTCTAAAGCGAAATCATAAGGATGCAGGCGATGTTTTCTGGTCGCAAATTATTGAGGGTAAAACAAAGCTCGTCTTCGTGACGTCATCCTAATGCTCTAGCCGGCGCCATCTCCCCGACGTGTTTCCGAGTCGTACAACAGTTGTGGCGAATTCAAGCCGGGCAGGCGACGGGAGACCTGACCCCGACCATCGGCCAGAACCACGCCCAGTGGCGACAAACAGTTCTTGTACAACCGATCTGACGCCGTCCAGATGCTATCGGTTCCCGCCAGCGCCAACAACAACACGGACTGGCGCACGTCCACAGGTATCGATGACGAGGTGCACAAGTTACGGACGCCCGGCCGTCGCCCTTCGCACTCTTCATCATCCCATTAAGATGTACGTCAGATCAAGGCTGACTGCAATTATGCCAACCCTTTCACGACCTGTAGGCAACCGTGTGCTTGCCAATAATTTTAATTTTTTTAAAACTCATTACTGCAGGCAAAGGTAATTAATTAATGAAGGCAACGGTAATTTCTTTTACCACTGAAACAGATGTGTACCGTCGTATAATATGGCTTCACGTGTTTTTTAACACATTTTACGTTTCGTTACAGTGATGATATAAAGAAACAAACGGCCCCTGACATGTCAAGGGATCCTCGAAGAGGCGTCGAATTTGACACCCAGCACAAGGGCTTCTAATTGGTCGAAGCACTAACAATTTGGACGCACTTTAAGGGTATCTTGACACTTCATTGGTCGTTCAGAATAATGGCCTTGAAATGATAAGCTACACCGAATATCAATAAACACGAGCAAATTAGTAAACTAAAGATATTTTTAGGAAACAAAAATCTAACCAGATATTGAGTATTACGAGTCATTTTCTAAGCTACACTAAAGCAAAAATGCCCTTAAAAAGCAAATGAAGCTACGACAGCTCAATAATTTGATTTTTTTTAATAAAGAGTTTTATTACAATCACAATACACTGAAGAAACTGTGAACTAGCAGTACACATCACTGTACCAGGTCAGCCTCCGCACGAATTATGAATTGTTGGTACACTTTTTGTATACTATGCCAGTACAAAAATCGTGTGGAGTCTGAACTGATACACAGTCATAGGATTTCGCAGAAATAGAGTCCGAAGCCGGTTCCTAACCTAACCGTCCATAACAACACGACCAACAGATAATAACCACGTTTTTTGTGGTTGTTCTTGTTGTTGTTGTTGTTGTTGTTGTTGTTATTGTTGTACAAAATCAAGCTCCGTAGATCACAGTTGTGTTCTTGTTGTGTACTATGCCAGTACAAAAATCGTGTGTGACGCAGCAACGAGTGCATTGTTTGCAGAACATACCAGATTTCATGGATATCCGATTTATCCCACCCAGTGTGGTTTCATTCTTCTCCACGAGCTTACAGATTGTAAGCCTTCTAAAGCTAGTTGATCCGCGTCTTTTAGACTGCTGTTGCCGCGTATTTTGACTTTGTTCATCGTCATCCGCGTATATAGGTACTGCTGTTGCCGCGCGTTTTGACTTTATTCATTGTCATTCACGTCTTAGGTACTGTTGTTGTCGCGTGTTTTCACTTTATTCATCGTCATTCGCAACTTTAGGTACTGCTGTTGCCGCGTATTTTGACTTTATTCATCTTCATTAACGTCTTTAGGTACTGTTGTTGTCGCGTGTTTTGACTTTATTCAACGTCATTCGCAACTTTAGGTACTGCTATTGCCGCGCGTTTTGACTTTATTCATTGTCATTCACGTCTTAAGGTACTGTTGTTGTCGCGTGTTTTGACTTTATTCATCTCATTCGTAACTTTAGGTACTGCTATTGCCGCGCGTTTTGACTTTAATCATTGTCATTCACGTCTTTAGGTACTGTTGTTGTCGCGTGTTTTGCACTTTATTCATCGTCATTCGCAACGTTAGGTACTGTACTGCTGTTGCCACGTGTTTTGACTTTATTCGTAGTCATTCGCGTGACTTTATTCATCGTCACTCGGGTCTATATGTAACTGTTGTTGCCGCGTATTTTGGCTTTGTTCATTGGTTAATTGTGTTGCGAATCGGACTGGTTATCACATTCGTTGGTTCTAGATAATAAACCGGTGCGAGATACATTGTTCAGAAACTACTCTACAACAACGCAGCGGTGGTTTTAGAACCACACAGCAGTGGTATAACAAAGGCCTACTCATTAGTTGTTACGCGGCAACTGAATACAGGTTAGACTCCTTCAACGGGCAAAACCTTACTCTGTCGCCAGGCGGAATCGTAAGTTATTAGGCATCACAGTAACTAACGATAGCGTCCAATGTTTGGTTTTCATCTCCCCCCTCCCCCGACCACTTTCTCCATTGTTCGGGTTTTCCTTAAATACTGTGCTTAAAAGGCGACTATTCACAATTTCGATATAGCGTTGCCCATATTCTAAACACAGCATCCATTTTCCAGATTCTCCGTCATCCAATAAGCTGATGTGGTTCACGTAATCTCGTTTTAGTTATGAAATTCGTAGTGCTGCTGCGAATGGTATTGTTCCATTTATAATTTACCGCTATTTGCTTTATATTGCCTGAAGATTCTACGGTGCTGCATCTAGGAGTTGAAAAGGTGAAAAGGCGCCTTAAACGATGAAGTTTCAGTTGATCTTCATCGGTATCGAACACTTTGGGAGTGGATAATTTTCTTTGGCCGTAAATATCACTAGCTTTACGGACAGAGGCCTGATGCGCCGTCGAAAACCAACTCATTGATTTCTTCCAAACAAGTGTTGCAGTCCTAACAGTGCACAGTGTCTTCGGAGCGTACACGCCTATAAACTAATTCTGTTTCAACTAAAAGTCATGCAGCTGCACAAAATGCATTTTGTGTAGTTATATTTTTCCTAAATTTTCTCTGGGCTAAGAGCAAGCAGCACAATTAGCACAATTAGCCAAATTGCCCATCTTAACCACTCGTTGTATAGTGCAGTGAAACGACGTAGTATTATTGTGTATAACTCTATGGTGGAGCCAGTAACTGGGTTAGCTGCAAGGAGCACTGGAGGGAGAAAGGAAGATCGTCTTATTGAAGCCAATGCTATTAGACTGGATTTATTAAGCCTATAACGCGCGATTTTTGTTGCTGGAGAAAATAACGTTCTTTTAAGCCGAAGAAATCCGCTCTCAAAGCACTGTCTTGACTAGAAGTGCCGTTCGTTTTCCGTTATATTTTAATCTAGTGCACCTTGTAGCTATTACCTCCAAATGGTGTCTCGTAGCGTCACATAACGCTGATCTATATCCAACTATATTGTAAGCTAATTTAAGTTTACCCTAAACGTATGTTTAGCTTGTCTCTGCATGGTTGCAGCACCTAACTTTGGGGGCCTCTAAAAGCAAAAATAATTTCAGTTTTTTGAGTTCAGTAACAGAATTCGTTTATGAGAACTTGAGCACAAATTTTCACTTAGAAGAAAAATAAATTAATCCAAGCAGGTTGTATGCGACTGAAGTTATGACATTAAAAAAACTGTCACGAATTGAGAGTTTTGGCTTTGCGGTTCTTAGATTTTTAAAGTGTTTTTTTTTTTCTTTTTGTTTTGTTTATCATACTATCACTTCATTAACGGTCGTTAAAACATTTTTTTTTGTCAAGGCCGTATAATAAAAAACGTAAGTAACAAAATGTTTTTCTAGTTAGGCCTATAATCTAGACACACGCTAGTGTATCGCGCCAAGTTAGGCAACAAACGTCACATCAATTCAATTGTCGAGGACGTAAACCATTGCAGCGTGACGCCATAGCGTCAGTGTCTTATATCCTGAAGCGTATAGTTGAACACATTTCAGGTACTTGGGGAAGAATAATAATGCGGTACAAAAGTTTAAATTGTGGTAAAATGGAGGGCAAGACACACCTGACAAAAATTAACTTGTGTAGGAATGTCAGCTAAGCGGCTTTTAATGCAAAATCTGACCCTCAATAACGTTGCAAATGTGTTACTAGCTAGCCCGCTCATACCCATGTTAATTCCCATAGGGTGATTATTCACCGATACTGATATAGCAGGAAGGCTTCCAGCCATGAATTGGCTGAAATTAGATACGAACTGCTTACCTTTTATGTTTTACAGCATGGGAGTGTAATAAAGCTAAACAAGCGGCTACAGCGACTACCTAGTCGCATCCGGTCTTCTGCTCAGTTCTGCCACTACCAATAGTGACGCACACTTCTCTATCATGCATTGCAATAACTATCTGTATTATATAATCTAAAAGCAGTTACTATATAATCTAAAAGCAGTTACCATATAATCTCAAAGCAGTTACCATCAGAATTGCCCGTTAAAAATGTGTTAGCTTTTAAGCTTATTTTACATTTTAGGCATAATTGTCAGCGTTTAGGCCTAATTTACAACTTTCATTTCGTAAGTAGCAACTGACGGAGATTTGGATTGTAGACAGTAAGCATATTCATTTTTGCAACACGGTATGCCTCGATCCGGCACACAGTTACAGTGTTACAATGTAATGTACAACGTAGCCATATAGATCAGTGGTAGTAGGGAAGGGACAGGAGAGACGATGTTGAGAAAGCCAACAGCTACTCGTAGCATCTTGAAGTTGCCATGGTAACGTGATTTTAGGCTTAATTTTAATTTTTTAAGCCTAATTTTTTTAACGGCAGTTTTAGTTTCGTAAGTATAGCAGATAGGCCTAATGGAGAATTTGGTTCGACCGTAAGACTATTCATTCATGCAACAATGTGACAAGACTCTTTTAAACGGAGCTAAAATGTTTTTTGTTTTTACCGCTGCGGAACACAAATCCTTAGGATTTCAATTCGACGATGAAATGTTATTATTTAATTTAGTTACGTCGAAGAAGTCTATATTAGCTATAAGGAGGTAACAACGTTTTAATTTGCCATGTTATTTAACTAACTTTTGACACTGAATATAACGTTGTAAACAGTGGTCGTCTCTATCTGGTACAGTTGCGAAGTTGAAAAAAGCGACGGACGGATGGACAAAGTCGTTGCAATAGTCTTCTCAGCCGGTATGGCTGTACAGAAGACTAAAACTGGTAAAGATATCACCAAGTTGAGAATGGTTCATCCTCATAAAGGAATGATATGAACCAAAAAATAAAAAATAAATAAAAACAATCGAAAACTGATAAAAGGGACAGCCAAGTTCCGAATGGTTCCGCCCTTCAAAGGAATGATATCAACACATTAAAGCATTTGCCAAGTTAATCGCACCGAATAATACTTTGAACGTTATAAAAAAAACTTGAACATTGCTACCGACAGAAGCAATGTTCTAGTTTTCACTTAATCTTCGAACTTTAGTCGGTACGATTAAATTGGCGGATGTTTGGTGTGTTGAATCACTCATTTGAAGGGCCGAACCATTCGGAACTTAGCGACTCCTTTTACCATATTTGGTTTTTGATATAATCACAAGTAAGAGTCCAAATTTTACGTTATTATTATTAAAATCTTGTTTCATCTCGACCGAATCCCTTTATATCTGGGTTTCAAGCATGGTGTTTTCCATCGCCTGTCCATTTGGGGCCCCAAAATCCAGTAGTGCCTCGACGCCTCAGTCGACTGGTAAAAAGGCGCCACTCTTGATAGCAGGTTTTCAATTATTGTTTGCAGAGCGTGTTGGCTAAACGCTTTGTTTTGACAACCGATGTCGAACAGTTATTTATACTAAGCGTATTTTCCGTTTTATTTTTTGCTAACTATCTCTAATAACCTTTCTTTTTTCCCCCTTTTTCTGTTTAGACGTCCGAAAAGGACTTACCCATCTGCTCAGAACTGTCCGTTTGCAATAAATTAGACACATACGACAGTCCTTGGGTCGAACGCCAATGTCGATGTCCCAACAGCCAACCATGCTCCACATCGCTGGATCCTGATGATGGTTTCACGATAACAGATAAAACCAGACAATTCAAGGTAAGTAATATTTTTCTTCTTATGCGGTAACTAAAAATAACTTTTAAATATGGTGTGACGCCGGTAATGATTATCGTAACAAACGAAGAAACACAATAGAACGAATATAGCTAATTTTGTGTCTTTCATAATGTTTATCATTATTTTGATAACTAGTTGATGACTGTTGATGACTATGTTGATGACTAGTTCTGAAAATGCCTTACTGCTTCTCTGCAGTATATTAGCGTGTTAATTACTATGCTCAGATGATAACCAAGAACTTATTTCCGGATTTAGTTTTGGCTGATTTGCCCAAAGAACGACTAAAAGGTGTAAAAATATTTTCTACGCGAGATAGATCGTCAAGAACAAGTTCAATATTTCCTGGGTGAACATTCAGATATGTTAACGAAACTGTGATTTTCAGGTTTTGTATGCATACAAAATTTATTTGTGTTACAAAATCGATTCAAGTGAGTTACAGGTGTTAGAGGTGATGGTCAACTGGCTTCGTTGTCAGTATTGCTCTTGGTACACCTGTTTCACATTGAAAAATAGTAGTAACGTTATTAAAATCATTACAAAATCGATTTTAATAACCTTACTATTTCTCAGCATGAAACAGGCACACCAGGAACAATATTTAATACGACATCAGCTGACCATCACATATAATAATAGGTTGAATCTATCTGTCTGAAACATACAGATTTAAAAATTATATATATCGCTTTGCAAATTTACAATTAATTTAACAATTAAATAGGCTCAAAATTGACATAAAGCACGGGAGCATCAGGGAGAACAAAATAACGAACTAGTTGGTTTTTCTTAGGACTTCTTAATACACGATGTAAAGCCCCTCCACCTTTTAGTACAATATAATTCCGGTTGCAAAATAATTCCGGTTGCTTTTTGCAGCAAACTTATATTATAAATTCGGCCCTTCCAATGTACCTTGCAATCTTTCAAGGATACACAATAATATACTTTAATTAATTTGTATTTCTTTTACTTTTGCAGTTATGCGATCCTGTTGAGCAATTACCGAAGTGTCGTTATTTTCGTGACGTCACGTGGACCTTTATCAACTATCCCGATAACTTGACGCAGCAAATAATGCACTGTGCATGCCCAAAAAACAGTGTTGCTTACATCATCAAAAGACAAGCTTACCAGACTCAACAGGGAATTGGATACCAATATTCCTTTGCATGCTCACCGCAAAGTGTAAGTATGCGAATATCGTGACATTTTTTCGAAAAATAAACCAACAGTTGAGTTATTGCCGTAAGCGTTTATGCACACCACTATTTAAGAAAAAGTTTACTATCCCACCAGCCTTATTTTAAAGGAGCCATACCTTTGCTTAAATTATTAAGTAAAAAAATTTGAATTACAAATCTACAATTATTAGCTATTCACAAATACATTGTAGAACTTTGCTTTAAAATGTTACTAACAGCATGTCTTTTATCTCGTTTGGTTCCTAAGTCAGTAGCGTGCACACACCGCCGAGTGGGCAGGAGCAACTTTTAGTAAGAAGACACAGTTAGTTTTAGTGGACCTTTTGTTTTTGGTCGCTTTTTACCCTTTTCGGCTCCTTTTTTGCCCTTCTAGGCCTTTACACGCTTTCTCAGGCACCATCGCATCGGCAAATATCAAATACTGACACAAAAAGCCATTATTATGATTTTTTTACAAACAGGGCATTATGCGAAATGGCCAGGACCACCCCCCCCCCCTCCCGGTGCACACACCAATGCCCTAAGTTAATAGAAAATTCACCAGGTAGTGATATAGGCCAATACAGTCGTAACGACATGCACACGCATGTTTGTAGTCTTTTCTTGGCCTAAAAGACCTACAAAAGATATCGGTTGAACCATATCGGTATCCGATACCGATATCTTTTAATCCCTAATTTAACGCTGGTGTGTTGGTGAAAACTTCGTTAACAACGGTTAAGATATAAAGAAGAGTCAACATAAAAATTTTCAGTTTGAGAAAGCCATTCCAAGCGAAAGGTATTCTTCAAATTGTTTGGCTAAGCCTTCCAAGTAGAATGCGTGACATCAGGCACTGGAGTTTTTTCGCCTCGAGTTTTTTTTTAAGAAGAGAGGGAAAGGGGAGGGGGGTGAAGATGGAAGCACGAGTATTTTCTCTTGCCTGCCATTCACGACATTCCTAAGAGTCGACATCACCGTCGTCGCCATCATCATTATCATGAGCAGGACTGATTGACTGGTCGTGAGGGACTTTTTTTGGTGATTACAGTTTCCAAATTGCACGGTCCGTCCACAACCACGACAAAACAAACTCAGAAAAACTGTCCTTGCCTCGTCTTACAAAAGTAGGCGAAGAACGAGCATTAGCGGTCGAATGACTAACCGCATGTGCCAATGCAATTCCAAAATCCACTGTAAAAGTTGCCTTTTTCGTAGGAAAAAATAGGGGAAAAAACCAAGGAAGGACGAAAGAAAGGATGACGTATCAACAAATAATAAGTTATTTGTGCCCCTATTTAAAAGAATCTGACCTTAATTAATAACCAATTGGCCTGGTAATCATAATGTGTCTAAACCAAAAATTAGTGTTAAGAGCCACCCATTTATCAAAACTGTCCTTATTGCTGCTCGGTAATATAATTCTAGATATAATGCTAGAATTCGGTAAGTTATACTATAATAGTTTCGTCCATTAACATTATGCCAGGGCATTATGTTATACGTGTTAAATTTGTTTTTTTTTCCTCCTAGGAAATCCGCTGTGTTACACTAGGTCAACCAGCTCCTTATATTTCGACCTCAATAATTCTTGTTTTGGGGTGCATCTTCAGAATAATAACACTTCACCGTAAATATTTCTGAAATCTACCCGTGTCTACTAAACCAGACAACTTTAAACCAAACGACGATTGGTTCTTAATTTCGAGGCCCATTGAGGGCCCATTGGGGGCCTCGAAATTGGCAGCCTGATACGATGGAAAGGCGCATTTATTTCCTAAATGTTCACTTCCAGAAAGGAGCTGAATCTAGAAACACGCTAGTATGTCGCGGCAAGTTAGGCAACAAACATCACAACAAACATCACATCAATTCAATTGTCGAGGTTGTAAACCATTGTAGCGCGACGCCATTGCGCCAGTGTCTTATATCTTGAAGCATAGTTGGGCACATTTCAGGTACTTGGGGAAAAATAATAATGCGGTACAAAAGATCATATCAAAAACCAAAACTGGTAAAAGGGGCCGCCAAGTTCCGAATGGTTCAGCCCTTCAAAGGAGTGATATCTAGAACATTGCTACTTTCGGTAGCAATGTTCAAGTTTTCATTTAACGTCCGAAGTATTATTCGGTGCGATTAAGTTGGCGAATGTTTTGGTGTGTTGATATCAGTCCTTTGAAGGGCCGAACCATTCGGAACTTGGCGGCCCCTTTTACCAGTTTTGGTTTTTGATATGATATCACTCTTTTTTTTAAATTGTGTATTGGCTCAACTCCACTACTGTGCACATGTGTACTATAAAGTGCCACGTCAACAAGAAATTGGTTTTTAACAATTTGCTACTATCTTTTGCCTATAGGCCGAACCATTTTCAACTTAGTCACCTCTTTATGGGTTTTTGGTTGGGTTTTAATTTTGTTGTAATTTGTAGTACAATATTTAGTTAGTTTTGGTGTATTGATATCACTCCTTTGAAGGGCCGAACCACTCTCAACTTAGTGGCCTCTTTACCAGTTTTTGGCTTTGTTTATTTTGAATAATGACCCTATGGGATTTAACATGGGGATGAGCGAATTAGCTAGCTTGTAAATGTGTTAACTATCTAGCTAGCTAGTTAACACATTTACAACGTTATTGAGCGTCATATTTTGCATTGAAAGCAGCTTAGCTGGCATTCCTACACGAGTTAATTTTTGTCAGGTGGGTCACTGCTCTCGATTTCAACATAATTTAAGCTTTTGTATCGCATTATTATTTTCCCCAAGTAGCTGAAATGTGCCCAACTATGCTTCAAGATATAAGACACTGACGCTATGGCGCCGCGCTACAATGGTTTACAACCTCGACAATTGAACTGGTGTGATGTTTGTTGTGATGATTGTTGCCTAGATAAATTGTGTTGAAATCGTGAGCAATGAGCCACCTCACAAAAATTAACTCGTGTAGGAATGCCATCTAAGCTGCTTTCAATGCAAAATCTAACCCTCAATAACGTTGTAAATGTGTTACTAGTTACTAACTAGCTATACTCCACTCATCCCCATATTAATTGCCATAAGGTGATTATTCATCGATACCGAGATAACGGGAAGGCTTCCAGCTATGAAATTGGGCGAATGGGTGCTGTACAATACGAACTGCGTACCTTTTATGGTTTAGATCTTGGGGACGTAACGGGAGTGGCGTGGGAGGGCGCGTAAATACGAAAATATTGTTATAACCATTGTTAGTATTGTCGGCATCGTCTCTCATTGGACGGCCAAAGTTCGGACAATGAGATCGTGTATAGTGACGTGCGTGCCTAGACACACACTAGTGTATCACGATAAATCTAAACAACGTTGCAAAGAAATTGTATTCACGTCCAATTCACGAAAAATAAACCAACTGTAATAACAAAGTCAAACACTGAAATAAACAACTGTAATAAAGTCAAAAACTGGTAAAGAGGCGACCAAGTTGAGAGTAGTTCAGCCCTTCAAAGGAGTGATATCAACACACCAAAACTAACTAAATAAAACAAATTACAACTAAATTAAAACCAAACCAAAAACATATAAAGAGGTGACTAAGTTGAGAATGATTCGGCCTATTGGCCAAAGATAGTAGCAAATTGTTGAAAACCAATTTCTTGTTGAACTGGTACTTTATTACACATCTGCACGGTAGTGGAGTTGAGTCAATACACAATTTAAAAAAAAAAAGGAGTGATATCATATCAAAAACCAAAAGTGGTAAAAGGGGCCGCCAAGTTCCGAATGGTTCAGCCCATCAAAGGAGTGATATCAACACACCAAAACATTCGCCAACTTAATCGCACGGAATAATTCTTTGGACGTTAAATGAAAACTTGAACATTTCTACCGAAAGTAGCAGTGTTCTAGTTTTCATTTAACCTTCGAACTATTAAACGGTGCGATTAACTTGGCGAATGTTTTGGTGTGTTGATATCACTCCTTTGAAGGGCTTAACCATTCGGAACTAGGCGGTTCCTTTTACCAGTTTGGTTTTTGATATGATTGTTTTTAAGTGGACGGTAAAAATCATTGCTTGCAACAATGTCGCCATGCACGGTACCGAGGTGAATCGTTTCAAAAGGTTAACTTAAACATAGGGTTACTTGCTTACTAAATGCTGGATTTCTGAGGGCTTTTTTTTAGCCTTCAGTCAAACATATGCATGCGACTTTTCCGGGGCTGCACCAAAGGGGAAATGTCACGGAGCGGCGTTTTCGGGGGGTGCGGGAGAGGGTGCCAGGACAAGTGTGTGTGGCGGGCAATGCACGCTACCGAAGTGAATTGTTTCAAAGGATTAACTTAAACATGGTATTACTTGCTTACTGAATGCTGGATTTCTCAGTGATACGGTTTTTTTTTTGCCTTCAGTCAAACACACGCCAGCGACTTTTCCGGGGCTGCACCAAAGGGAGAATGCCACGGGGCGACGTTTTTGGGGAGGGGGAGGCGGGCAAGCGTGTATG
>JAHWFP010266524.1:131161-267277 GCA_023313725.1 Lithobius niger | reverse complement strand
GGGGGGGGGGGTTATAGTAATTGTGGGGGATAGGGCATATGTGGGAGCCGTTCGGTGTTTGGTTTGATAAATTTAAAACCAAAGACCTGGAGGGAGGCGGGGGTGGGGGGGGGGTGGGGGGTGCGCAGCATGCGCACGGGCACAACTAGTTCTAGATATAATGCTAGAATTCGGTAAGTTATACCATAATAGTTTCGTCGTTAACATTATGCAAGGGCCATCTGATAATTTTTTTTTCTCCTAGGAAATCTGCTATGTTATGCTAGGTCAACCAGCTCCTTATATTTCGACCTCAATAATTCTTGTTTTGGGATGCATCTTCAGAATAATAACACTTCACCGTAAATATTTCTGAAATCTACATGCTATATCTTCAAAATAAGTTTCTTGTCCAGTTACCAAAATACCATCGGTTGATCTACAATGAGAATTTGGAAAATACAACAGCGACTTCTCTCTTGGTAACTGACGATGCGACAATGAATTGAAGCATCTAAGACGACACTATCACTTTATGTGCTTAAATTTTAATTTTCGTTGATTTACTACATTTCGACATTGACCTACTTCCCAAGGCAAAAATTATACCCTTTCCTCCTCTTGTAACTTATTCATATTATTCTTATTATTGTGGACTTTTTCTAGAACCTGGGGATCTCTTGCATATAGTATCAGACTTCCAATTTTCAGCAATCTTTTAAAATCAACTAATAAAGACTTATTATTTTCCCCTTAGCGTCTTCGGTGTTTACGAAAGGAACCGTGTCGTCTATTTACGGTAAAAAAGAGACCTCAAGTAGAGGAAGTGAACTCCAACACGCTATGCCAGTGTCCACATGGTCACCGATGTCCAAGACACCATTTGGAAGCTGGTGTCATACCTGGAAAGATGTACACTGAGGATTTGGTGCGGACGTATAGTGGATATTGTCTTTGAGATTTAACAGTTTCAGAAATGAACTAGACTGACGTTGTAGGCAAACTGTCAATAACAACTGTTTGAGAGTTTTAACAGCAACGTTCTTAAGGAAATTTCCTCTTTGGCGTTACTCTGAAAGGTATCCTTATGTCGAAATGGGTAGATGTCGACCACGACATGAAAAGGGATGCAAATTTTATTGTGGTCATATCTTTCAAATAGCAGTCCTACAAGATCATATAAAGTGTGGATATTTAGGGTTGTATTAGAAGCCATAGCAAGCGCGTTTGACAAGGTGTTTCACAATTACAAACGCACAATAATTAAAACTGAGATAAGGATTACATCTATTAGTGAAAAAGTAGGATACAATGAAGAGCGTGTTTCTTCATATTCCCAATATGCTATGGGTAAACACTTGAACTACCATAAGACAGAAAGAACACAAACGAAGACTTACTACGGTTTTAAATTATAAATTTGCGAAAACTCACTTTTCAGCAGCTTTACCATACCTCCTTACGTCACTAAATTTTTCTAGTTTTTGAATGTACAGCATATCTTAATAGTCTCCTTGACCACTATCTGCAATAAATTTGTATCTTGTTGAGTTAAGTGATTGTGGTTTTCACCAAATGCAACGTCGGATTCAAAGAGTTTTTGTCTCTAGTACTGTTTTCAAGTTATGTTCAGATAGATGCTGCAGTAGAGTTTGCTCGATTTACTATTTTCGTGACCCGGTGAGCCTAACCGAGTGAAACAACATGAGGCACTTTTTTGACCAAATCTACAAAATTGTCCAATCTACAAAGCTAACAGTATGAACTACATTTTCACATGTAGACCATATTTTACCGTTGACATGTTGTGCAGACGGCTTGAATTTTTTAAATAATTTCTTGAAATGGAAACCAGTACTTTCACATAGAAAGGAGTGTTTGGTAGTCATTTTAGTACTTTCACATAGAAGGATGTGTTTGGTAGTCAAATTTAGTACTTGCAAGTAAAACTAGGTTTTCACGTAATCTGTGGCTTTGCTATGATCGCTGAATAACCGGATCAGTCCGAATCAGCAGATCGCCCAGTAATCCAGTGACCCAGCTGAAAATTTGATCTGAATGACCCGATGACCCATTAAATTCTAGGCTGCAGCTGCAACCAAAGGGAAAAAAGTCAGAGGTACCTATTGCAATCCAAACGCAAGCCCCTGCAACTGTGCTATGGAATTTTATAGCAGGATGGTAGAAGAGTATGGAGTCCGACAGCAGAGTACGATACATGCCAGGATACCAGATCCTGACGCCATCCCTCTTGATGAAAAAAGAAATCTGCCACACAGAAAGCCGAAAATTCTTTTAATACAACAAATCGAGCTCACTGTCTACAAAACTTTGTTGTCGTTATAACAACATCAGGCAAACCGTCGTCACGCATTGCCTCGAAAGGTTGATGGGAATTTACTTTACATTTGCAACAGCGGGCATAGATCTTAACTACAGGAGATGGAATTTTTCCTTTTGAAAAATATATAGGACCATGTATACCACTTAAAATGAAAACATTGCTAGAAACAACCAACAAACAAATAAATTTTTGAGTCCCTTTATGCAGTGCTAAAAACCGCAACGAGGTGGCTCAATTTAATACAAAGTTATTACAGATGTAATAAAGGAAATAATTTAAGAAAACTTTGTGCTTTTTGGGAGAACAAGTCATGACTATTACAGAAAGAATCACTGACGAACATGTAAAAATTGCTGTTTGTGTTGCCTTTTTTTTAATGGAATATGTTTTAAAGTACAGCTGACAGACATAAAAGGTTTTTTAATTTTCCAGAAATTCAGTATGTAATTTATTGAGTAGGATGTGCATGTGTGTTAAAACAGTGATTCCCAACCTTTTGACTTTTGCAAATCCTACTGAATCACGGTTGGATGCAGCAGATCCAGTGTTATGTACATTTACTTGTATTAATCTAGTTGTTGAAACGATAGTCTAAGGCAGAGTTAACCAGTAGTCCACAGAAGATTGTGGGTTTTTGATGCCTATTCAAGGAGTCTAAGATTGTTTATAAACTTTTCAAAAATCCATGGACCCATAGATTAAGTTTTGGGGTTTCCTAGAAGTCTGTAATAGACAGAGACAAGTTCCGCAGCATATAGCATGCAACTTTCAGAAAATACTTCTGGCAAGCAAAGTATGGCTTTTAAGCTGTAACACGTGCATCATTATTGTTGCTTCATTATTGCCAAACCTAAACCACCAACATAGAACCATCTTATGCCATATCCTTGTTGTATTATTAGAAGTTTATCAACTGTTATTACATTCCAAATCCAACTTACATACATTCCTATCAGATAATGTATATCTACAAGTATACCTGCATTAAAAACACTAACTATTTTATGAAAATATATTATGTAAATAAATGTGTACGAATGAATGTGTAATAAATAAATCATGCCTGTTCGAAGTGTATAGTTTAAAAATGGCTCCCAAGAAAGTTTTGTGGGCTGGAGTTAATACCAACAAAACATAAACTATCATTGTATTATTGTACAACATATTTATGCTTCGGCTAATTGTGAATACATTCAGCGTCAAACTGAATGTTCACGTCAAAGCTCATGTCAGATCTTAATGTAACCGAGTTTTTAACAAGTTAATTTGTCACGTATTATCTTAAGTCAGAAATTTAATAGGTGTTTGTTACTATTACCTGTGTGCAAACAGTTTTCATTTTAAATTTAAGGACACGAAGTGGATACAGTAAGAACTCAGTATTTACAATCTCGTAAAAATGGTACAACATTCTTTAATTTTTTCTTCAGGAATTTATTTAATGAACCGACGCTATATTCTGTATGTAAAATTTGTAAAATTTATCAGTGAAATAATGTACAATAAAGTTATCTTTTACTATTTTGAAAACAATTGTTTTGGTGAAGTACAGCTGAGAGATTAACTAATTAAGTTAAATAGTTTGAATTATGCTCTACCACACGATATGGCAACATGGTAAAAATAATTACAAACGAAGCAGGATGTAACAGTCGTCTAATACAAATAATTTCAGCTACTCTATTGGCGTCGATCCTTGCTTCTCACAGTTCATTCGCTCACCAGAGCCCCCCAAAATTGATGTACCGATTATTACGACAGAAGCTTATCCTGCACTTGTTGTGCACTTGTCCTGCAATTCATCTACATCATTCAAAACGTACGATTTGTTGTTTGTTTGCATGTTTGTACGCCTACTCATCTGGAAGTAAAGCCCCCGCGAAGGTGAGAGTAACACCAAATAACAGATTGAGAGAGCAAAGCGAGAAACGCGCTGAAAAGGTTTACTTTACATGGAAATCGCTCTCTTTCCTTACTCAATCCACGCACCTCTGTGCTACAGAAACGGGAATGTTTGACCTTTTAAATCCTATAGGTCTGCTTTTCCGTGCGTCGAGCCAGTTGAAGCAAAACCTGCATGTTTTAAAGATCTATATGTAGTATTGCAGACACAAAAGTATGACGCAAAATATTTCGTCCCTTTGGGTATATATATTTTTTTTCGCAACCACGTTTCTTTGTAAATTTGCCTGAACAGTAACTTTACTCATTGATCAAACTCTTGACATCATGATCAATTTTCAGAGTAGTTTTTTGCATATTTGAGAAAGTCAGTTACTATGATGAAAACAGACCTAGCTGAAGCGTAATTGAATTATCTTTCATTTAGCGCTACTCTCATCTTTGTAGGTGTCGTACATCCAAAGGAGTAGAGGTATAAACATACACACCATACACTTTGAATGATGTTGATGACGTATTGCTAAGTGTCAGCTACACAACGACCTTGCAGACAGCCCTAAAGGTCATTCTCCTTATTTGTAAAACGGTACACAACAGAATAAAACAGGTAAAGTGTGAAATTCTAGGCGAGCTATACATTACAAACCAAAGTAAGACATTGAAAATATGCAGAAAACGCTTTGAAAATTCATATCTTTTTTTTTTTTTTAAACTAGTGCTTATTGTTAAATGAAACAAATTACAACTTGACAAGGAATGAATTATCAAATTTCCAAGTCTGCTGCAGTGGGAGGTTTGCTGTGATACATTTGGCAACACATATTTCAGTGTAGCCCTAACTTCACAAATGATTGCAGATATTAAATACAAAGTTGTCTAATGTTTAGGATTAATTCGTAAAATTTCCAACTTTTGACGCTGCCACAATAAACATTTTGGCGGTACAGTATCTTGTGTACGATCTTTCTTTGTGTTACATATCTTCTGGTTTGTTTCAGCCAGTTCATGCAGTTTGTAGCAATATGTGTAGTTGCTCCATCCAGTAGAGTAACTGCCGAAGTCTTGACTTACATACAGGATTTGAAATATTAGGAAGGAACACCGATTAACCTTTTGGAAATTAGAGCTAACTAAATAACTTCTCGTGACATAGCTTTCCAGATAAATACCGCGCTGAGTTTAAAGAAAACAAACAGATTCAAATATTCCTGTTGGTGTTTTCGTCCGAGATAACGCAACAAACATCCTTGCATTTTGGGGTTGGGTTTAAAATCTACAAATCAGAATTAAAACTACACATTTCCTTATCAAGTTGAAACTGATTTCAATAAACACGTGGGATTAAAAATAAAAAATGACCCCAGGCTGAATTAGTAAATCTGTTTTTATTCCAAGAATATCTACCCAATAAAAATTTTGCAGTATTGTATGCTTATGACAAGAATTAAAAATCCTCGCATCCATCACACCAACGTACACAATGGTAGCAAGATCCAGGCACCTCAAAGTGCCGGGCTTGCGCAGATTGGAGACCATCTTTATTGTGTTGGCATCCAGTAAGAGGCAACAATAAGGGGAGGCACGGCAGTAATTGGTAGGTATTGTAGGGATAAAAAGCCCATTTTGCCGGTCCCCCCAGCCTGGCCAACTAAAAATGGTTTCTTTTGCCAAGGAAAACATACTTAACCTGATAATTTTAGCATGACATTGATCCTCAATGTCGTTTCCCTGGAGGTTTCTTGACTGCTTGTAGCCGCCTGCTTGCAAGCCCCACTGCACATGCGCGGCGCAGTCCTCCTCTATCAAAGCGAGAGCGCGCACGCTTTCGTCATTTATTTTCCTCTCAATGTGTCAGGCGGTGGCTCGAGAGGGGAGGCAGGACGGGTTTTGGTTAATTATGTTTTCCTTGGCAAAAGAAACCATTTTTAGCCGGCCAGGAAAACTTATTGCCCTGGAAAACATCTTAACTTGGTAAATGAAGCAAGCAGTCTGCATTAAATACTGGCCTTGTGAGGATACACAATACACTAGTCTGAGAATGAAAGAATAGACTACTGCCCCGACTGGGACTCGAACCCAGGACATCCCGTTTACTAGCCGGGCGCTCTTACTAGCCGGGCGCTCTAGCCCCGGTAGCGCAGTGGTAGAGTTCTCAAGAGTTAACAGAAATGCGGTAGTTTTTGAGAAGTTCAAAGAAAAGGTTGTGTTGATTTCGACTCGAGACGTGGGGTTAGCCCCAGTTGAGAAAGCTGCCGTTATGGAAAATGACATCCGTCTTGGAACTTAGACAGGTTGCAAGAGTTGAAATGTTGTCCGTCTTGAAAATTCATTAAAACGTGGGTTTATGCCACGAATGAGAAAAGAGGTCGAATCGATAGTCACTGTGTTTTACTTAAGGTGGAGTCAAACCCAGGGCGAGATGAACTGGAAGGGATGAAGGCAATGTCTACGAAAGCTCCGAAGTTAGCTGAAGAGTTAATGGCACGACGTCAGCATCAGGGTGAGAGCAGACACGGAGAGGGCAGTGGAGACAGCAGCATGCTCCACAGCCGAAAGGGATACGAGCTGGCTTTCGTTTCTTTGGTTTCTGATTGGTTTGACGTCCAACCAATCAGAGGGCTTCAATGCAAAAGCTGGATGAAAGCATTGATGGCTGTGCTGACATGGAACGTGAGGTAGGGAAGGCTTTCGGTTTTCGCTTGGAAAATCCAAATGCACGGCTTTGGTAAGGTGGATCGACCCCCAGGAACCAGGGGGTTTTCAGATACTGTGGGTGCAAAGTTCCATGGTGGGGAGGACGTCAGACGGCGGCTTGAAAGGGAAGTCGGTCAAAAGCCATGTTCGTAAATGAAAGAATATCTTTGTTTTCAGTTAGTTTTCGCCAAGCTGGCTGGAAGAGTCGAAGTCTTGTGCCGACTGGAAAGCAGGAGGGCCGAAAGGTGTCGTTGTTTACCTTTACGAAAGGAGCTTCTGTCTCCGGGTGACGAGTAGCAGCTGCGGCGGTCTGGAGTGGATGCGCCCTTGTACTGGTTTCTTTGGCCGGATGGGCGGAAGCGTGATGAATGGTTGGTCCGACAGGGCTGGGGTTGCATAGCTTGGAGGTGCGAGTTTTTGTTACTTCAGCTTTCGGATGGGGCGTTCTGTGTTTGTTCCAGTCTTCAGCTGGCTGCGTGGAGAAGACCAGATGTGTGGCCGGGAGCCCAAGGAGACGCTGCGGTTTTTGGTCGATGTTGTTGGTTTTTTTGGAAAGGACGAAAGGGAGCTTTTCTAGGGCCTTTCGAATTGGGTCCATGGGGGATCGGTGTGATTCGACCGGTTCGTGATTCTGGTTAAGGTTCGTAGAAGTCGGGCGGACGAGGCTTTCGGAAAGAGTTTTTCAGTCTTCGTTTTCGTTTATTTGGCTTTCGATTTTTTTTTTTAAGTTGTGAGTGAATGAAAGGCTTTGAGGCAAATTCAGAGGGAAGGGAATGACGAAAGCTTCTTTGTTATTTTTTCAAGGGGGAAGATGATATTTCTCATTTCAACGGAGGAACGGAAGAAATGGTGACCAATTGTCTTGGTGTTTTCTTCCTTTTTCTGCTTGGGGTGATCCAAAAGAGGCCAAACGGTTAGTAGCTGACGAATTTTCGGATGGGGGGGGGGGGGGAGAGAAGAAAGCCACGCTGCTTTTTCCCTTCAGTGGTGGAACGAAAAGAAGTGATAGTGATCAGTTGTGTTCTTTGCCTTTCTGAAAGGGCGAGTAAGGCTCATTCCTCCTGAGGGTGGATTGTCATCCGAGAGGGGCAGCTTGTCTTTTGGTTCTGGAGCCGGTTGACTTGTCTTGGTTTATGGAGTTTCCAAAGGGCCAAGATTGGGCAGTCTTCCGCCTTTCCGAAAGGGCGAGTGAGGCTTCTTTCATGTCAAGGTGGATAGCCATTCGAGAAGGGCGGCTTGTTATGGTGTAGGTCGGCTTGTTTTGGTTTATGGGCTTACCGAAAGGGCCAGATTATGGTAGTCTACTTCGTCGAGATGGAGGGTGATGCCATGGAGGACGGACGAAATCCTTGCCACGACGGTTCAGGCCCCGTCGTTTAGGGTTCCAGCGGCGGGGCGAAAGGATTGTCGGGGATTCGTCCCTCTTCGAGGTGTGTGAAAGGCTAAGGTCGTTCACTACGTCAAGATGGCAGGCAATCAGAAGTGGTCGCACGACGAGTCGTCGAGACCTGCGAGCTTTAGGACGGTGGATCGATCCCGGAGCCGACGGGAGGGGAGGCACGGTGTCTTCGATTCTGTCTGCAGAACGAACGAATGCTGGCAACTTGTTTTGGTCTATGCTTCCACGAGGGCCAAGGAAGGTCTTGGTGGACGATCCGAAAGTTGGTGGATGACGAGTCATTATAACCAACGAATTTTCAGACGGTGGATCAATCCCAGGAGGCACGGGAAAGGAGCCACGGCGTCTTCGTTTCCAACGGTGGAATAAAAGGCCTGCTGACGAAACATGCACTGGTTCGGGCTTTTTGATTGGAGAAGAGGTTCGTTCTTTCGTAATGATAGGTAGCTCGAAGAGTGGAGATAAACAAGCTATCGGAAAGCGACAATGGCCGAAAGAGATTGTTGATTGATGGTTTGTGTAACGAATCTTGATTCGACAACAGCACCGGAGCACCGGTGTGGGATCTTCTAGCGGTGAAACGAAAGAATCTGTCAGCAAGTTGAGGTTAATGATGCTTTCGGATGGGGAACACAAAACGTGTCTTGAGGAATGGTGAGCAGTCCTAAATGTGGGTGGATGGTGAAGCGTCGTAACCACAGTTTTCGGAGGGTGGATCGATCCCGGGAGTCAACAGAAGGGAGCCACAATGTTTTCGTTTCCATCATTGAGCCATGCAATGACGGTGTGGGGCTTCAGGGCTGACAGTGAGTTCATCAGGACGGTCAGGGAGGCACTTGGTCTTCTTCCGTGTTGAAACTGTCGATTCAAAAGGAAGATTGACGAAAATGATGAGAGGCTTTTGGACATCATAATGGCTCGAAAGCCACGAATTGTCCATTCCCACGGAGGTTGGATCGGTGTGCAACCGAAAGGCTGGATAGTGCGCCGTCGTTGTGACGGCATGAACAAATGGCGGTATCAAAACCCGTCTTTGAGCCTTGGGTGATGACGGGAGCGTTGTCTGACTGCATTGGCTTGAAGAAGAAGCGGACGGGAACTGTGTCTTCTACTGCCTTGTGGCGTGGAGTCCTTGCCATTTTCGTCAGAGGAGAGTATCCGCTTCTGAGACGAAAGGAGGGTTCGGGCTGCGGCTTGAGGTGGAATGTTCCCAATGGGAGCAAGAGAGGTGGTGGGGTTTTCGTCTGACTGCTTGAGCTTCATGGTTACATGAGATGAAAGCAGAGATGTACGTTTTCGTCTTTCTTGGCTGGCGGTTGAAGCCACATAGCCCAGAGCATGAGCTCGGCGTGTTGATGGCATGCGAGGTGGAGACGGCACCGTTTTCGTGCTTTCGGATGGCAGTTTGGATGAGCAAGACGACTTTGCTGCAGGTCCCACTTTGGCCTCTTCGAGACGAATTGGACGAAAGATCCAATGGTGAGTTCAAAATCGGCGGGGTTGAAGTAATGTGGCAGCCCGACGAATGTTCATTTTCGCCTCACAGTGGGGTCTTTGCCGAAAATGGCGCCGTTGTCTGTAGCAGTGGCGAGGACGAGGGACGAAGCCATCGGTCGCCGAGGAATGGGTTCAAGATGAAAGCTCGTTTTCGTTCGGAGCATTGTCTTCAGGTGCAGCGGCTATCTTGAGGAGAATCCAAATTCCAAAACCAAAGGACAGAAACAAGGAGCGAGATGACGGAAGGCAACCTCTGGAGGAAACTGAATGACGAAAGCGCACACGCTCTCGCTTTTATAGAGGAGGACTGCACCACGCATGTGCAGTAGGGCTTGCAAGTAGGCGGCTAGATGCAGCCAAGAAACCTCCAGAAAACGACATTGAGGATCAATGTAATGCTAAAATTATCAGGTTAAGATGTTTTCCAGGGCAATAAGAAACAGATTTACCAATTCGGGCAGGGAAATGGTAAATCACTTGCTTTTTATCCCATAATATCTCCCAATTAAAATTTTCAATTAAAATTTTTCATGGTTGAGACTTCGATAAACTGGTTTGGGTAGTTGCCGTCGTCGCTTCATGGGGAAGTTGGTGGATTCCTTGCGGTTGTCTTGAATCTCCTGGTGTATGGAAGGAAAGTGGTGCGAGGGAAGACAAAGCAGGCACTCCGGTGGACATGTCTTGCAAGTGTTAAGTAAAGGTGGGCGTGTTTATGTAACGGGACCTTGTCGATTGGCCGAACGCTATTTGCTAGTCAACCGTTATTATTTACGATTAGTTTCAAGTTTCTATTAAATGCATGAGGTAATACATTAACAAATTAAATGTATTATAAATAACAACACAGATAAAGAACAAAGTGCAACTGTAATTTTAAACATTGTTACAACATTGTTGTTATTTCAACGAACTGAAGTCCTGAAGCAGACGCGAGAATGGCATAATGGTAGTGAAGCATGCTGTTGACCACTCCTCTAGTCTCGCCAATCGATGGCTTCAGACCAACATTCAGCATCTTTCCTTAGCAAAATTAAAGCAATTCTGCGCTTCTAAATTGCTGCCTTGCGTGTACTGGTTGGGTCCATGAAGCCTTCTAAGCAGGCTGCGGCGGTAGTACACGAGGTTGATGTGAGACGCTGCTGTAATACCCATCGTTGAATGTTCTCAAACTTCTCAAAATTATGATAAGAGATGGGCAACTGCTTTGAAACCTTCAAAGTAGTGCCAAACTACAAAGGAGCTGAGTACGGAACGAAGTTGGCCTCGTCGAAGGGTGTGCGGCTTTCCCTCTTACACTAAATAAGAAGCTATCAGTTCCTTTAGCTAGAGGGCCGACAGGTCCATCAAGTTCTAATGGGCTATCTTTTCCCCCATAAAAGACCCCCATGTCTGAGTAGAGAGCAGGCAACGAGCACAGATTGTGGAAAACCTTCTTTACTGGGGCTGGCTTGGCATGGTCGGCGAAACAAGTCCTTGATTCTTAGAGGATCTGGAGGAAGCTCAAGGAGGTCGGAGACAAAATTCCGACATAGAAACGTTGTCTTGATCATCCTAAGGTTTCGTAAGACAGATTTTTCGTGATACAGTAGAGAAGTATCTTTGCTATCCTAGGATGAGGGTCTTGACTCTTTCGATGCTGCTTGCTGACACCTCAAGGTTCCATATGGTACAGGCTGTTTGGAGAGCTATATAGGGTGAAGGGAGGCATTTGGGCGAAGAACACAGCCAGGGCGAACAGCGCAGTGAAGGGCAATGGTTTGAGGGAGGGAGCGAAACAGTCGGAGATTGAAATCCACGAGTGGCTTGGACAAAGTTCCTCTTTTTCTCTTTTCTGACGAGTGTTTGGAAGACTGCTTTTTCTTCTTTTTCAATTTCATCCAGCGTTTCTTATAATGGGTATCGAAAAAAACGGGATAATCCGAATTTGACGAGTAGTTACACAATAAAACTTGATCATTCTCGAATGGTTTGGTAAACGAAAAGACGTTAAAATACCTGGGCAACCTGGTTGATTTTTGTTTCAATTACCCAAACGAAAATATACATCACCAGACTTTATTACATTTCCTTCTTCAGATGCTATCTTCCCCTAGAGAAAACTTGTTGGCTTCCCTGCCAGACTCGTAGATTATCCTCTGCGCATGCCTAGCACAGAACTCCAATAAAAGTACCAGCTCCAGACTTGGCTTCATCCCTGTCTGCCGTGCAGGGACCACCAGCTCGTATTGAGCCTATGTGGGCCATACCTCAAAGGTCGTAACGGTGAGTTCCAGGTGGGCGAGATCATGGCCGAAGAGAACAATGACTTGAGAGCAGGTCTAGGCCGAGATCCCACCAGCATCGTTGAAGTGAAAACGAATTTGGGATGCAAGATCGGTGAAGGAGATGGAGGCGAGAGCACGACCGTAAGCTAACCACAGTAGTCGTAATTGAAGATGGCTGAGCAGAACTAGGAGCCAAAGGGAAACATCTGTACAAAGCGAATGGTGGCCGAAGACAATTTATTGTAGTGGAATCTCGGGCGAGAGAAACGAACCACCCGTTAGTTGCTGGAAGAATGATGAGACCTGCTGTAAAAAAACCGGTGTACGTCGGGACGATGAACGAGCAGACGGTGGAATATCCTTTTATCCAGGGACGGTTGAGCAGAGTTTTGAAGCAGTTGACTGAGTACTCCTTGTAGTTGGAGCGAGGAGATCTTCAGTTCGTTGCGAGCTCAGTGAACTGGCCGAATTCCGGAATGTACTTGGTAAATGCAAGGGAGGTCCATGTCTTCTATGTTGCAGTGGTGCAAACAGCGCAGGGGCCCGTGTGGTAATTACAGGGTCTGTCCTTGTGACAACCCAAGTGTGGACTGAGGTGGGCCTCCCAGACAGAAAAACCTTGACAAGTCCATCCAGGTTCACGCTAAAATCCGGCCCGGAAAACGACGGTTACCAGGGTGGTGAAAGTACAATGGTCGCAGAACAAGCCGGAAATCGAAGAAATCCGGGATGGTGGAAAGATCACTAAAATGGGTGGTCTGGAGGTGAACTTGTCGAGACGAATAAACGACCAATGAGCGAAGGGACGACGACCGTAATTCCAGCAATGTGTCATCAATCGAAGGATTACCGAGCAGCCTGAAGCAAGTAATGATGATGGTCACAGTTAATGTATTAAGTTTATGTCCTGATCGCTGCTTGGAGATTGGTCCTGATGTTTGGGTAGCATATGGGGGATCCAACAGTGGCCGCGACTTCCCCCCCCCCTCCCCACCCTTTCATGTTCTTTCATAGAATGATGATCCTGAAGACCGGGAAGGTCGATGGAGGAGGACTAATGGTTGGCTACTGTAGATGAGTGATACTTGTAAAGAACAAGTAGACAGGTCGCAAAACAAAATTGTTGCAAAAATGGTGTCCCTCAGGAAACCAGTCAGAGTCGCTGTGTTTTGGCAAGAGACGGAGTGACCCTGGCTAGAAGTTGCTGAATGGCTTGGAGTTGGATATTGGAGATGCAACCATGCCAGAAGATGTGTGGGAACAGAAGAATAGTTGATCGTCTGTGTACGATGGTCGCCTTGTTTCTTCTGTTGTTGCAAGGCTTGGAAGATGAACCAGCGCCACAGCTGCGATGTTGAAAGGGAAGAGAGTGTGGTTGAAGATCTTGAAAGGTAGACGGAGGACGAAGGGGCAGCTGAAAAGCTCAGTAGGCTGGTCAGAAGGGACTGACAACGTAAGCATTAGTGATGCTGTGGGTACAGAATGTTGCGAAGAGACGAACGACGAAGGGCCAGTACATGGTAAAAGAGCTGGCTTGCACCCGATTGTCGTCAGCCGGTGGTGACGGACAGCTGTGGTTGTGTATGGCTTCCAAGTGAAGGGCCTAGAAGGCGAAAAAACACCCAAATCGATTGCCCTGGTTCGGTCGTCGGAGAGATGACAGTATGGCAGTGTTGTAGCGAAGGACCTTTTTTTGTGAAGCCCTTAGGCTGGTCGTGAGAGCATCGGCAAAACGTAGGACGTAGCTTTCTGAGAGGAGACGTCAGGTGAAGGGCTAATATGCTTAGCAGAAGATAGGCCTCACAGCTGCTTGTTATAATCATTCGTGTTGAAAAGGTACGGTCGTGCGAAAATGACTGGCACAGCTTCCCTTTGAGACCGAAGGGTGAGGGTAGCTAACGGCAGTGAGCCAATGATGACGAACGAGGAGTGTTGCTTGTAAACAGGATATCGAGCAATGATCGGTGGCAGCAGCTAGTCGAGGCTAAACTAAACTTGTTACCGACGCAATGGTTGGTGCAAAATGGTAGGCCCGAAGGAATGGTCCTGATGTCTTCATTAGTGTAATCCTCAATACAGTTGTTGCAAGGGACAAACGTAGGACCGAAGCGACCCCAGTGGAGGTAAGGCGGTCGTACAGATGAAACAAGAGGAACGGTCATAAGCTGCGACGACCGTTAGAGAATCCCAGACGACCATGATGATCGAAGGACTAGAGTGTCCATAAACAGCCAAAGGTGACGATCGTAAGCGTAAGCTTCAGACACTTGCTGGTAGACAGGAGCAACCACGACTGGTAGGTGGCTTGCAGTCGTGTCAGTAAATAGACCGTTGTCGAGGGTCGTGTCCAACCATATGGGACAGGGGACGCCGCCCCCTTGGTTGCTGAAGGACTGAATAAGAAAGAAGGAACCACAGTATCTCAGATCAAGGTGGTAAAAAAAAGGAAGGTGGTCGCTGCGTGGGCAAAGGCCGCAGAAGTGATGCCCAAGGAGAAGTCCAGAATCAGTGCGGTCAAGCCCAGATTCGATGTCCAGAGGAAAGAACGAGCAGCCACGTAGCGTGGCGGCCCTAGGAAGAAAGATGAAACAAGGTCTGAAGCTGGCGCATTTATAGAAGGTTTGCGCCGTGCATGCGCAGAGGATAAGCTATGAGGCAGGCAAGGAAGCCAAGAAGTCTTCTCTAGGGAAAGATAGCAATAAAGGCAGGTAATGTATATTTTCGTTGGCATATAGAAAAGACTTTGTCTGGCGAGGAGCACGCTTAAAATAAAACCTGCCAAAAATAGAACTTTGGTTGTTAAATATTTGCCAAATGGCATCAAAAGTACGTTAAGGAAATTATCGATATAATAAGTATTATCATACTAAAAAACCAAAACTGGTAGAAGAGCCACCAAATTGAGAATGGTTCAGCACTTCAAATAAGTAATAGTAACAGACCAAAACTAATACTTCAAAGATCAACGGAAAAGCCTGAATACTACTACCAAAAGTAATGACCAAATTTTTCATATAACTACCTTTATTCGGTCGCATTAACTTGGCGAGTGTTTTGGTCTGGTGATATTACTCCTAAGAAGGGGCGAACCATTCTGCTTGGCGGTTCTTTACCAGTTTAAGTTTCTGATATGAAGCACGCTGATGAAGACATTGGTGCTCATAGTTTTGCGCTAAAGCAACATTGTGCCTTTCTCATCTGGCTTCACTGCATGACGCAGTAGGTGTGAACTCAACGATGGCTTTGAAATGGATTTACTTTTCAACGTATGTTTCCACTGGCAATTACTAATGAGTGGTTACCAACGTGCGGGAGGAAGGTGTCTGTAATTTATTCAAAAGTACCAAGGGATGGAAATAGCTCTATACAAATCACAGAACCAGCTTTCATAGCCCAGGAGCCAAGTAGCTTTAGTTTTTGACGCGCACCCAGCCATAGCCATGGTGCCAGAAGGGAGAGGGACAATTTTACTAAGTAAATCCTATAGGAAATTCCAAGGTTCTTTTACATGCCACAAACGACATGAGCACGAGACATCACAGGGCCTTTCCCTTCCAGAAAATGCCGGGGTTGGCTGAGGCCAGAATCAAACTTGGGACCTCTGACAAATGAGACAGTCATGCTAACCATCTGGCCACCTTACCCCGTAGCGGGCAGGGTGTATTCAAGCAGCAGCAGAAAAAGAAAAAGAAAAAATTCTCACATTTTTCGGTAAAAAATATTGAGGCTGGGGGGTAGGGAGACGGCTCGGGCCTAGGCCACCAGGATTCAGTGGGATCTTGGAGGCCCCATGCTTATCTATTAAACACCTACAATAAAACGAAACAAATAAAATAATAAAAACACCTTAACAAAATTTTTGGGCTAGTTTTACAACGAAACTATATTTTTCCCGTTACGAGCATCATTACGTAAATGTGCCACTTCTAACCGGGATTCACTGAGCAAACGACACAAACTCCAAACAGGGCCCAATAGATGCGTATGCCTACTATACCGCCATTAACTGTACGAATGTTCCAACCCAAATCCACCAACCAACCCAGTATAATTTTAAGTCCAGCATAATTTACGGTAAGTTCTGGAGAAATTTAGGATCTTGTCGAAAATTTGGACGATTTTGATGAATTTTCGGGCAGAAATTGGGTATGATGATTTGGATTTTTGTGGAATTGGCCCGAACTGGGTGTAGTAATTCACCTTCAATTCAGGTGAATAAAATCATGTCACAACAAGACATTTTTAAGTCAAATCAAATCAAATCAAATCTAGGCAATGCCATTGCCAATGAATGGTTGCAAAGTCAACTCAACCTGAGAGGAACAAGTCAGTCCCTACAAAGTCATTTTATAATTTCAGCAATTACCCAAGTCAAGTCAGCAGAATGAATCAATAAATCAATTCCATCAATTTATTACACATAATTTTGAATTAATTCAACCACGTCCACAAAAAATGGTCGAGTCAGTTAATTCCAAGTTCAGAACTGACTTGCGCCCATCACTACGAGGGTAGGGGTATCCCTTTAAATCTTTCAGCAGCAGAAGGGGTAACCAAGGTACAACGAAAAGATACAACGAACAGCATAAGTGGCAAACCTGATTTAATTTTACCGAACTGTAAGAAAACTTTCGAACCGAGCAGTTGTATACAACGTTTGCGAACAGTTGGCGCCATCTACTGGGTCAACTAGTAACTAAGTGCATTTTCGAACAAGAGGAAACTGGCACAGCACTCCTTACTTCTATAATTCCCGCCGATCACAGCAACTTCGACTTGGAACTAGCATAGTTCAACCGGAAATCAGGGTGGAAATCCCCCCCCCCCCCCCGTACATCTAATACTTCTCTAGCAATTTTTTCCGTGCCACTCTACAAATTTTGCCTTTACTTCTGTAAACGGCGAAACGAGCCAAGTAATTATTAAAAAATACGCAGTGGCCACTGCCAGTACAAAATATGCTGGCAGTAAGGTACTTAAAAACGCTGTTGCTAGTAAGCCGCATTATTATGTACTATACTAGTATACACTGGCAACAAGACCTTTAAATACGTAAAATACCAGGACCACCTGGTTGATTTAAGTTTTTGTTTTAGTTTTAGTTTTTGTTTGTATTACTGTAGCTTTGGTTTACTGTACATATGATACTTATCTGATTCCTCGAGTATTTCCAGCGTGCTAAACCTTCGGAACCTTCTCGACTATCCTCATTATTTTTAAGTTAACATATTTGTATTCGAACTTCGCTTTACTTCACTTCGCTTTCAGACGAATAAGTCAAAGAACTGGAACGTTCAAAATTTTATGAAAAGATAATAATTCATTAAAAGTTAAAACTTCTACAATAACGAGAGTTAGGAGCACAACCGAAAATGTACCTGAAGATAACAGTAACTTGAGAACTAGTGAAAAGAGAAGTGGCAGTTGGGAATGGCTGTGGTAATGTATACGTCACATTGGAACCTGGCCTTGCCTCTACATCCCCCTCTCCCCCGACTGCAATGGAATGAATTTATGAATGCAAAACATTGAGGTAAAGGTTACGAACGAGGCGTCATCAATAGGCGCAAATTTGGCATCGCAAAAAGGTAACTCCCACGAAATAAAAGTACTTTTACAATTTCGTATAACACACTCACGGAATTCAAAATAAGGGTTACACCTAAAAATTAAACCAGTACCGTACCATAGTTTTCAAATGCTCATCAGTGTTCTTCCATTTAAGTCACGTTGATTTAAATACCTGGCATTAATCACGATTTGAAATCACTTGATTAAAAAAAAATGTACAACAAAACAGTAAAAACTACGCAAACTTGCAAGGGCAACCTAGATAAGTTTTACACGTGAGAACAGAAATCCTTCTGTTAAAAAAAAAAATCTCTTCACATGGCTAGCATTTACTGAATGTTAATAATCAACTTGTTTTAAAACTTTGCGATCTGCGTTGGGAATCAAATTAAATCAAATTAGTTTATATTTTGACCGCAAGGATTATTTGTGCTTTGAATCAGTGGCGCACCCAGGAATTTTGTTTAGTAGGGGCAAAAAAAATAATAATAATAATAGTTGGTCCGAAAACTAACGTATTTTTAACAAAGTCAGTGATTTTTTCTTAAGTTTAATTTGAGAAATTTTCAGAATGGAAGAAATTCCCGATCTACTACTTAATTCAGCTTTAATGCACATAATCTTTCGCACTTTGAGAGGTGGGGGGGGGGGGGGGATGAAAAAATGGCTCGGAGAACGAATTTGTGTCGTTGAGAGCATTGTAATATAAACCAAAGTTATTCTTCTTGACGCGAAAAGTCAGTAGAAAAAAAAATCGAAGTGTTGCAATTGCTCAGTTTTACTGTTAATCTCGGGTCTTGGGAGGGGTAACTACCCATTCTGCCCCCCCCCCCCCGCGCCACTGCTTTGAATAGAATTTTTCAATAAGAATGCTTACCGTTTATGCAAAACCACGCACTAATCATTTTCATTGGCTGCAGCAACCTGGCCGCGCGGCCAAGTCGCTCGGTGCGCGGGCGGCCTAAAGGATTCTTTACAGCTACTTCTCATCATGACACAGCCACTTAGCTTTTATTTTTATTTTAAGTTAATGATGTACCAAGATTTGTCGCGGGATTCGATCTGGCACCCACTTGGCATGTAAGCCGACCAAATGACCACTCGGCAGTGCTTGCTCACTTTGTTAGGGGACCACTGAGGATTCCCCACAAAGTATGTGATGCACGTGTTTTCAGTTTCAGCCTGCCGGCTGCAATGATTATACAATAACTAAGTTTATTAATTATTTAACTTTGGCATAATATTTTACAATTAGCAGAAAGACAAGCTGCAACTTTTTCAAATGTAGTTACGAAAACTCACGTTTTCAAGTATAAATTTATTGTTAGTTATGATCAAAGTGCTTACAAGGGGTAAGAAATGAGAAGAACGATGTACAGAGAAACCGTTAGCAAAGTTGTTTTTTTTAAATTAATTTCTTTGAGCCTTACGTCAGCGAAGCAATTTAATGCTCGTGTGGCTGAACCGGCTCAATTTTGAACATTACCAGAATTTTTTGAGAGAAGAAATAACTGATAAAGGTAAGAGCCACCTGGGGATTTAAACCGGGAAACCTCCGATCATCGTACGAGCCGAAAGATTGTCCAGAATTAGCCACAGTAGTTCTCACAGCCGCTGAAGGAGCATGGTAGCCTCTCACTATACCCTGGCCGGCTATCCTGGCAGGGACTTTGCCAAGGTTCCCTTTCCAGGGGTTCGACCAGATCCGCAAACCTCCAGCAACCAGACTGAGCTCTCTCACCGCTCAGCCACGATGACCACAGTTAAAACCGTTAAATCAAAGCAAAGTTACTATCTTGGTTAAGTGGCACTATTACCGATTGAAAGTCTGTAGAATCTGGCAACATCTAGCTCCATCTCAGTACTATCTAGCACTTGCTTGCGTCAAGCAATGAATTGGGCAACTCCATATCTTTAAACGAAACAAACAAGCTACGTGCCTCTTTAATTATTGAGTGAAATTTGGCACGTCTTCGTACACCTGGGAGCAAGCTGTAAATGTTAACAATATCACTGACGCTAGATGACGCCTGTCGCCACGGTATGCTCGTACGGTTTTCATTCTGTGATAGTGCCATTCTGTTGTTCTACACGCCAAGAATATATCTATTTAATTAACCTTGCTACACGCCAACATTAAAACGATCCAGCTAGTGGTGGTACCTAGCGAGCAATATGAGCACCATCATAGAACCCAGCAGAGAAGCCCAACCCGTTGGATTACAAAGCGTTATTACGTTGTACTTCGTAGGGGGAAGAAAAGTCAGGAGGAAGTAAGTGCTGGCGTTTTTGGGGTAAATGATATTGTTTCTACACAGAAACCATGGGTATGCAGCAGTTGCAAAACCACATTTCCTTAACAAGTTTACTTTGTATCAAAATGCATGCTCGCTCATTTTTATTAGTCATGCATCGATGCGTGTTCCCATCGTTGAAGAGACATGACATCACATACATGACAGAAGATACAAACAAAAACGTCAAGCATGCTGTAAAAAAAAAGGGATATGTAATAGAAGTATCACTTTATTTATTAAATTTAAAGGTACACGGCTAAGAAATGATGATTTTCAATTTAAATAATTGCATGTACAATTGAAAAATTGCAACTGTTTTAAGTGCATTAGAGATTTTTTATTTAAGGTTTTTTCCCCCTTTAACGTATAAAAATTTACTTTCTTGACAAATATCAGCTGCTCTACTAAATCATATTAGTTTATTGCAATATCAGTATTTAGGCCACTTTCAAACAATTCTAGTCTACAAAAAGACAACTGAAAAAAGTAGCACACAACATTTTAAGTCCTATTTTATGCCACTAGATAGTCAATATTCAATCACAGATTTTGCACACAAAAACTACACGTATACTACCCGTAACATTGCCCAAAATATGTGATTGGATAGTTTAATAAGTAAAGCACAACAGCACTTAAACAAATGGAATTTTCTTAATTGTGCATTTCATTATTTAAATTAAAAATCAAAATTTTATCAGTGTACATTTGAACAAGTAAAGTAAAACTTCAATCAAATAACCATTTTTTTATGACACACCTAACCTTTTGTTTTTAATCCGTGTTCCTTTTTTATACCTATTGTTGGCTCAGCAGCACTGTTGGCATTCCTTTATTTTTCAGTCAATGCCTTGTGGTCTGAAACCGTGGCAGAACGTCAAGAACAGTTGTCAAATTTACGCGTGGCTCCATTATTTTTTCTCTTGCGTATAAATTTACTCGAAAAATATTAAATAAGAACGCAGATATTACATTTTTAAAGTTTTGCTGGAGAAAGGAATTCAATCAAATAAATACTCGGTCGCCGAGTATGATAAAAACTCTTTAATAGATACACTATAATATGTATTAGGCTTTACATTTTGTGAGCTCTACATCAGGTCGAATTTTGGATTTAAAATGTAAAGTGCAACTATAAAGTACCGGTCTATTTTACCTGTCTCAAAGCGTTTGGTCGCGAGACTAATATGAAAGGAGGTTCGCGTTAACGTCGCAACCGGTGTGTGGCGCTCAACTCATTGCTATGGTAATGGAGACGTCAGCAGCAAGGTGCGATAGGTTGCGAACAAAATATTCTTAGCGAGACCAAGTCGCCAGTAAGCGTGCTGGGCCAGCTTCCGCCCGTTTGCCATAATCCCGTTTGCCATAATCGCGTTTGCCATAATCCCGTTTGTCATAATCGCGTTTGCCATAATCCCGAGAGCCCAGAATATGTTTTCCCAGTAGCCATAATCCCGTTTGCCATACATGTTCGTTTGCCATAAATCCTGTATCAAGTCTCATTTTTTAAATAGCACTCTAAAAGAATATTCTTAGCATTCAAAACTACCTATAGATTATTCACGCCTGGTGCCGAGTTTCTGCGCCATCTGATGATAAAACTATTTACTGTTTATCAATCCAATTGAAAGGCAGAGCTACGTTATTTGGACAAATTAAAACTTTACTTTTGTTTTTAATTCGATGTTAGTTTGAAATGTGTTCTAATTTTTTTTAAACCTTTTTTCTAACGTGGTTTAAAAATAATAAAAATAGTGTAGTCATGACACAACACATGTAATTCCTACTTATACATGGGGCAACATTATGCACCGAACGAAAGTTTGGCAATTTAGCCTACTGAATTTTAAAATATTTCAAAACATAGAACAGACATTTTCGGATCCCAGAATTGGATTTTGGATTCAGAAAAGTGGTCCCTATATTGTGAAAGTTTAATGTTAGCATTTTTTTTTTTGGGGGGGGGGGCCGCACACAATTTTCCTTAAGTGCAAGCCCACCTGTGTTTACCTTGTCTCGCTGCTTCCCCCCCCCCCTCCACCCCCGAAAAAATATTACCGTGTGTATGTGTAAGTAGGAATTACATGTGTTGTGTCATGACTACGCTATATTTTATTATTTTTAAACCACGTTAGAAAAAAGGTTTAAAAAAAATTAGAACACATTTCAAATTAACATCAAATTAAAAACAAAAGTAAAGTTTTAATTTGTCCAAATAACATAGCACTGCATTTCAATTCGAATGGCAAATAGTAACTAGTTTTGTCAACATACGGAGCAGAAATTCGGCACCAGGAGTGAATAATCCATAGATAGTTTTGGACGGCTACTAACACTTTGTCTTGAAATTGGGTTTTACGATGATACCGTCAAATCCGTCGGTATGGCAAACGGGATTATTGCAAACGGGAAATTATGGCAAACGGGAAAATTCAGAAGAGCTGGGACGATTGCCATAAAATCGGTCATAAAACGTTATTATGGCAAACGGGATTAAGGCAAACGCACCGTAGCCGCTGGGCCAGCCTTATTATCGGCCCAGTTGCAACAATGCTTCAATACGCTTTCTTCAAAAGTGGACCCGTGGATAGGATAAGTAGGCCGGCCCACTTATCTCGCCCACTTTTAAATGCTTAAGTACCGGTTCAAGTACCCGGTGGCACACCTAAAAACGTTTTTTAAACGCTTTAGCTGAAACACATGCAAAATGGTTTTACTAACAGGATTGACTGAAAAAAATTAACATAACATTACCGTTTTTAGTGTTGCAGCCGTGAAATGCGTTTAATATAAAACATTACATTCAATTTGCCAAACTCTCTAACCACATGCACAGTGACAGAAGTGTTTAAAATAATACGGTAGTGGTTTATTTTAAAAGCTAGTATTTATTTTAGAAGCTGTGTCAAACATCAACGTTTTCGTTGAACTCAACTTTCGAGAACATGGGTTTTTCAAAACGAAAGCGTTTCATTTTTAATTTGTTCTTCTTTAACTTTGATTTATATTGTTGCTAAGCGCAAATCTTAGATTTTATTCACAGTCGAAGTCTGCAACATAAAACACCAGTTCATTTAAAATAACTGCTTTGCTTGAATCCGTAGTGATTATTCGAAGTTTCACATCTTTTTTAGCCTCTTCATCATTATTTATTTGGCTAACCTATTAGTCTTCATAGTCACGTAAAAAAGAATAGAAATTGTCTTGTTCGGTAGTAATGATGCGCTACTTGTAAACAAGCGGCTACAGCGACTGCCTAGTCGCACCGGTCTTCTGTACAGTTCCTCCACTTCCAATGTTGAGGCGCACACCTCTATCATGCACTACAACAGCTATCTCTATTATACTAATCTAAATGCAGTAGCCATCACAATTGCCGGTTAAAAATGTGTTAGCTTTTAGGTCTGTTTTACATTTTAGGCGTAATTGTTAGCTTTTAGGTCTAATTTGGCAGCAGTTTTAATTTCGTAAAGCAGCTAACGGAGATATGGATTATATAGTAAGCCTACTCATTTTTGCAACACGGTGCGCCGTCAGGCACATAGTAACAGTGTTACACCGTAACGCGCAACGTAGCCTATATAGATCAGTGGTAGTAGGGCAGTGACGAGAGAGACGCTGTTGATGAAGCCAACAGTGACTCGTAGCAACTTGACGTTGCCATGGTAACATGATTTTTGGCCTAATTTAAAAAATGCAGTTTTAATTTCGTAAGTAGAAGATAGGCCTAATGGAGAATTTGGTTCGACGGTAAGCCTATTCATTCATGCAACAATGCGACGAGACTATTTAAACGAAGCTAAAATCCATTTGTTTTTATTGAGGATTTTAATTAAGGATTTGAATTCGACGATCAAATATTATTATTTAATTTAGTTACGTCGAAGAAGTCTATTAGCTATGAGGAAGTAACGATGTTTTAATTTGCCGTGTTATTTAACTAACTTCTCACTCTGAATCTAACGTTGTAAACAATGGTCGTCAATATCTGGTACCAAGTCGTTGCAATAGTCTTCTCAGCCGGTACAGCTGTACAGAAGACTAAAGCCTCAATTTGCAATGCACAAACCCCCAGCGCCAGCATGCATCTGTTTAGAAGACGTATTGTTTTAACACTGTTCTGAAGCGGAAAATAAAAGTTGACCTGAAAGTGCTTTATGTTAAAAGTATAGGCCCTAGTCATAAAAAAAGTATAGCACTATTTTTGCAACAATGGTCCGCCAATAAGTGTATTTTGTCCCATTTTTTTTGACTGATTCCTCGGACTGCAAGAAACATCCTCGGCCTGCGGCCTCGGACGATCTTTCAGTCCTTGGAATCGGTCAAAGATAAAATGAACCAAAAACCACTTATCAGGGGCCACTGTTGCAAAAGTAGAGCTATAACTTACTTATTACCCTACTTTCGTCCCGACCATTATTAAAATTAGAAAAAAACTAACTCGTTTGATGTTAAAGTAAGGTTTAACTGATCCGAAGTCAAAACAGCAAAGGACCACAAATAAACTCTCCTGTAAGGTTTCGTATACCGTGGTGTTCCTGTGTTGTTTAGTCCAAGTGAAACCTTACTGTTGTATTCACATGTTTTTACAGTTTTTACTTTAGAACACGATAGTCAGATTGGCTCATTCAAATTGACTAAAAGATAAGGCTGAAAAATCGTAAAAACCATAGTCTTAGTGTCCTTATAGACAAACAGTTTAAGTAATTCAGGGTTCATGCGACTCCTTGAAAACCTGGAAATACCGTTGAAAATAAAAATAAGTTATCAGTCCGGAAGTCTTGAATATGAAATCTTGAAAAGTGGTGTATGTATGATGAACGGAAACGATGAACGGAAAAGAGACGACTTGCCTTGAATAATGCTGAAAAATTTAGCCCCGAAAGTAGGTGAGTGTAGGTGAGTGTAATCTTACAATAATTTTGAAACTTGGGATGTGGTTTTAATTTTATTTACGTGTCTAAAGGTAGAATACAGCAGTAAGGTTTCACGTGGACTAAACAGTACAGGAAGACTGTGGTATACGAAACCTTACAGGAAAGTTTATTTGTGTTCCTTTGCTGTTTTGACTTCAGATCAGTTAAGCCTTACTTTAATATCAAACGAGTTCCTTTGTTGTTCTCTAATTTGTGATACTTTGACATACCAAGTTGATTTCAGTACTAGTTGCAAACACACTGAATTTCGCTCGCTTAGCTCACTCATTAAGTGCAAGTCTTTCTTTTGGAAGTTGGTTTGTCTGCAGCTCTCTTTCAGCGGCTTTGTACTTTATTTGTAATATATGACGGCAAGCCAAAAGGACAACGGACATTTTAGCTTTAACACGGGAGAATGACGTGAAACCATTATAAAAAATAAATACATAAATAAATAGAACATTTTGCCGGCCCCCACCCAGGCCGGCTAAAAATGGTTTCTTTGTGCCTAAAACATACTTAACCTGATAATTTTAGCATTACATTCCTCGTATTTGATGTTCCCCTGGAGCTTTCTTTTTCCGGTGCGCAGCCGCCTGCTTGCATGCCCCTGCCGCGCATGCGCGTGGCAGTCCTCCCTTATAAAAGCGACAGCGCGCCCGCTATCGGCATTCATTTTACTCTCAGTGTGTCAGTCGGTGACTCGAGAGGGGAGGCAGGGCGGGAGTAGGTTAAGTATGTTTTAGGCACAAAGAAATCATTTTTAGCCGGCCTGGCTGGGGGCCGGCAAAATGTTCTTTCTTTGTTGCCAAAACATCTTAACCTGATAAATTTAGCATTATCAGCAGACCTCGTCACGTTTGGTGGCGGGCACCGCCCTGACGAGTGCCCCAGGATGCAAGCAGGCTTTCCCCAAAAAAGTTATTGAACTTCGCACTTTGTTCAGAACAGGTGAAGAACTTCGAAGTTTGGTCACTTGTCCTCTTCACTGGTTGGCTTGCTTCTAACGTGAATGTTTAGCTTCCATCGTGGTTGGCTTGCTTCTGCTTCGTTCTGCGTGCTTAAGGGGGATTGACTACTGTACAGGTTGCGACAATAGGTCGCAGCCGGTGTAGTTTATTGCATGCACGACCTATGCGTCAGGTTGTGTGAAGTGGAGGTTGATGGATTCCCACAAGATGCTGGTGTGAGGATTTCTTCGGTCAGAAGGTTTTGTTGGCGGTTAATGAAGTGGAGATTGCCCTGAATGTTGTAAGTTACCATGGGTTAATAAACTCATGTGTGGTTGCATATGTTAGGATGCGAGTCAGTGGGGAGAAGAGGTTGGTTTCTTCCTTCTCGTCAGTTTTTTTGGATAACGGAAGTACTCGGGTGGTTGTTCTACGTCTAGTAGTCGGTCAATTCAACTCAATCGAGCGGGCTAAGCAGAGTTGTGGAGGTCTTCGAAGACTTTGAAGAAAATCTTGTGTTGGTTTAAGTTGGGGCGTTTGGTTTTCCTTGGAGCCAAATGGCCAAAGGGATTGGATGAGTGAAGGGCACCGTCGCCGAAGGGCTTGTTTGATGAAGGATAGATTTTCCGTGTTGAGTTTCAGCCAGGTTAGGAAGAAGAGGCGAAGTCTTGTGCCGACTGGAAGGAAGGAGAGGCGGGAGGCGTAATGGTTTCGATGAGAGGGGCTCCTGCCCCCTGTTGACGAGCGGCGGCTGCGGCGGTCAGGAGCTGCGGCTCGTACCTGTGTTGCGTTGGCCGGAGCGGGAGCAAAGGGGATCGGGCCGAGGGAGCTGTTGGTTTCTCGGCTGAAAGTAGGAGTAATCTTTCTGATGGTTTCAAGCTGGGAAGAAGAGGCGAAGTCTTGCGCCGGCTGGAAGGCAGGAGAGGAGCTGCGGCGGTCAGAAGTTGCGGCTCGGTCCAGCTGGTTGCATTGGGCGGAGCGGGAGCGAGGGGATCGGACCGAGAGGGCTGGTGGTTCCTCGGCTGAAAGAAGGAGTTAACTTTCGGACGGATTGGCGGCGCTGTGCGGAGCGGGCAGGGGCCGGGCCACGGCGTCCGAGGGACTAGTGCAGGACCACATCGGGGCAGGGCGGCAGCTGAAAGATCAAATGAACCCGATGAAAGAAGCCCACAGTTGGGACCGGCTGGAATGGATGGTGTTCCGGCAAGCTGAAGGAAAGCCATACAGATCATGGATGGGAAGTGGCACAATGCAGTGTAGCCGGTGGTCACCTGGCATGGGCAGGCCGTCTAGGTGGCGGGCGGATGCAAGACAGGAGATGGGAAGGGGACAAACCGTCTGTGGGACCAATTCGATTGGTTAGTGGATGACGAAAGGCGAGAGGACAGGTGGAGAGAGGAGCTCCCAGATGAGCGGGCTTTCATCTAGTTCAGGACGGCATCATAACCGGAAGGCGGACGAAAGATGTGGCGCGGGGAAGAGGCTTTCAGCTTAACTGGCTTCCATCTTGGACTGGGACGGTATCTCAACCATAAGGCGGACAGGAGACATGGAGCGGGAAAGGCGGTCCCAGGTTGACGGGCTATCTCCCTGGTACAGGACGGCACCACAACAATGATGGGGTAGTGGTGAAGGTCTGTTTCAACTGGCAGAAAGGCGGACGAAAGCTGAGTAGATGGGGTTAGAGCTGCAGGGCCTGTTTCTTCCCCATCCCGGTGCAGGACACGGCGCAACAGCAAGGCGGACGAAAGACGAAGCACCAGGCCGAGCGGGGAACGGAGTGCTTGGTTGACCTTCATTATGGTGGAGGGCAGCAACACTTGGGTGAAAGACGAGTGGGAGCGTAGAGCGAGGAACGGTGGCTTGGCAGATCTTCTCCGCAGTGTAAAACGGCAACACCCGAGCGAGCGGGCAAAAGACGAGTGAGTGCGTGGGGTGAAGAACGATGGTTTGGCAGATCTTCTCCACAGTGCAAATCGGCAACACCCGAGCAAGCCGGGCAAGAGACGCAAGGCGGTCGAAAGACGAGTGAGTGGGTGGAGCGGGGAACGACGGCTGGCAGGTCTTCTCTGTGGTGTAATACGGCAATACCCGAGCGAGGCGGGCAAAAGACGAGTGAGTGAGTAGAGCGAGGAGCGGAAAGCTCGGCATACCTTCTCCATTGTGTAAACGGCAACACCCGGGGAAGGTTGGTGAAAGACGAGTTGACTGGAGCGAGGAACGCTGACTTTGTAGACTTTCATCACGGTGCGGGATGAAAATGTCCGTACAGGGCGGGTGAAAAACGAATGAGTGCGTAGAGCGAGGAATGCAGGCTTGGCAGATCTTCGTCAAGGTTCAAAACGGCAACTTTCGGGCAAGGCGGGTGGTGAAAGACGAGTTGCATGGAGCGAGGAACGCTGGCTCGGTAGATCTTCATCACTATGCACGATGGAAACACCCGAACAGGGCGGTGAAAGACGAACGAGCGTAAGGAGCGAGGGATGCAGGCTTGGCCGACTTTCAGCATGGTGCAGAGCGGCAACATCTGGATAAGGCGTAGACGATTGAGTGCATGGGGCAAGAAGTTCAGACTCGGTTGACCTTCCTTGTGAAATCGGCAGACCAAATCCAAGACGAACGAAAGACGGGAGTTTGCGAGATCTTCAACATAGTCGCGACAGCTACGGCATCAGTGAGGCGGACGAAAGACGGTGAGGGAACCAGAGGCAGGGGCCGTCGATGGGTGATCTAGTTCACACTGCTTGCACGGCTAGACTGGTGAGACGTGGAGCTTCAATGTCGTGGCAGGAGAGACGAGAGGCCTGAGCAACAACCCGGACTCGACGGCGACGTCTCGGCTATGGGCAGACCGGAGACGGGCCGAAGAGTGGAGCGTGCGGTTAGCTACGGCATCATGAGGCGGACGAAAGACGGCGAGGGAGCCGGAGGCAGGGGTCGTAGATGGATGATCCAGTTCACAACTGCTTCCACGGCTGGACTGGTGAGACGTGGAGCTCCAACGTCGTGGCGGGAGAGGCGAGAGGCCTGGGCGACAAACCAGACTCGACAGCAACGTCCCGGCTATAGGCAGACCGGAGAGTGTAGCGTGCGGTGATGGGACGGCAGCGCCTAAGCCGCGTGTCGAAGAGTGGAACGGCTGAAAGACAGGAACAGCAGAGCTGGAATCTTCCATGGTGGCAGCAGGGCACAGGAGGGCGAACAGAAAGGCGGACGAAAGCCAGGGGTGGGATGCGGACAGGAGGCTTGATAGAAGGCGGCAACCCAGGAGCATCACGATGGAAGTTCACAGGAAAAAACGGACGAAAGACGAGCAGGGCTACAGTCAGCCAGACGTCTAGTAATGGAGTAGGCAGCAACTGATGACTTGATTTTCGCTCGAGACGTGGGGCCAGCCACGGTCGAGACAAGCAGCAGGAGGTGCAACCGACTTCCAACTTGGTTCACTCAAAACGTCGGTTCGAGCCACCAGTGAGACGAGCAGCAGTGAACAGCAAAAGGTGACTTGATTTTCACTCGAGACGTGGGGTAAGCCACGGTCGAGACAAGCAGCAAGAGGTGCAAACGGCTTCTGTCTTGGTTCACTCAAAACGTGGGTTCTAGCCACGAGTGAGACGAGCAGCAGTGGACAGCAACAGGTGACTTGATTTCCACTCGAGGCAGAAAAACAACAACAACAGAGGGAATGCAGATGGCTTCCAACCTGACTCTTCACTCAAAGCGTGGGTTTAAAGCCACGAATGAGACGAGCAGCAGCGTGAGACAGCAACTGTTGTCTTGATTTTCATTCGATACGTGGGGTGAGCCACGGGCGAGACAAGCGGCAGGCGTGACGATGGCATCCAGCTTGGATCTTCACTCAAAAAAACGTGGGTTTTAGCCACGAGTGAGACGAGTAGCAATGGACAGCAAGTGTTGGCTTGATTTTCGTTCGATACGTGGGGTGAGCTACAGTCGAGACAAACGGCAGGCGTGATGATGACAACCAGCTTGGTTCTACACTCAAAACGTGGAAATTAGCCACGAGAGACGAGTAGCGGTGGGCAGCAACTGTTGACTTGATCTTCACTTGATAATGGACAAGGTGGCGGATTCAAAGCATGGTAGCAAGTTCGATAGAGGTTGAAAACAATCGAAACCGAAACGGGAGTAAGGCGGGTCGCTTGCAATGCGGTACATCCGGGAATCTGCTACGTGAAGCGGCCGAAAGCTGGAGCTCCGTCGAGCGTGGCGGCGGGAAGGGCGAGGGCCGGTGGGGGGAGTGTTTTCCGACTGAAAGTGAAAGCTGAAGGGACACCGCAGTTGCAGGTGCAGCCGGCCGGAACGACGATGAGCGACCGAGCAGGGTTACGTCGGCAGCTTGCGTACGGGCTTCGGCAGATGCCGGTGATGGTAGACCGTTCGGCAACTAGGGTGTGTTTCCGTCCAAAAGCCGAAGGATGTCGCGGGTGCGTGTGCAGCCAGCCAAAGGTGCTGAGCGTCGGACAAGGTTGGCGTTGACAGCTTGCGTCCGGACTTCGGCAGTTGCCAGCGGCAACTCGGGCTGAGGGAGGGTGAAAGCGATCGTCTGCGGAAGAAGGAGAGCATGAGGAGGAGCGACAGGTGAAGCGAGGGCTTCGGATGCGGCGGCCAACATCGGGTTTTGAATCCAATTTCCGTGTGAAAGCAGGGAACTATTTTCGGCGCGAGGTGGCATGGAGACAGGGGCGCGGCAGGGGCATGCAAGCAGGCGGCTGCGCACCGGAAAAAGAAACCTCCAGGGGAACATCACATTCGAGGAATGTAATGCTAAAATTATCAGGTTAAGATGTTTTGGCAACAAAGAAAAACAATTTGTAATAAGGATAATGCTTCCTCTTCACGTTTTCTGAAAGTGCGGGTGAATTGTTGGTTCACCAGCATTGTTAGCATTTGGTTAATCTTTAGCCTACGCTTTGCGTCTGGCGTTTGCTAGTTGGCATTGTTGCATAGAAACTTCAAAATACCAGTATTGCCGTTGAAATATAACATTACCTTTTTTATAGCATTCTCCTTCTTAAAATGCTGTTCAATATCTAGAGAAATTGAAATTAAATCGAAGATGTCCTTCCGTGTCGCTACCTCCTTCATATAAAAGTAGAAGCGGAGCAGCTTTGCTCACCTTTTCGAACCTCATTGTGCCCCAGATGGCGACAGGAGGGTGGTACAAAGGTAATGTATATTTTCAGCAGGCAATAGAAACCAAAATCAACCAGGTAACACTGGTTTTTTAAAGTTTCTAGTTGCCTTGAAAATATTGATTACCTTTTTTATAGCAATCCCATAGACTTTGTCAAGGCGGCGGGCGCCACCTGACACAAGTTCCCTCAGGTAGCGACCGGTTCCCTACACAGAACTACTAAGTGTGTTAAAGGGGTGTTCAAAAGTATACGTCGAGCGGTAATAAATGGCCCGACTATACAGTCCCTCAGCTTGATGGGATATATCCCTACGATAGTGGGATGTGAAGACTGTAGGGTGTCTCCAATAGGCTGCTTCCATGATGTTGGTAATGGGAATGTTACTGTAAAGCGCCCAAGACGTGGAGATTGCACTAAATTCGTGGGCGGTAACTCTGATTCCTTCAGATGCACAATTGATGTCGAGTGCGTCATAGGCTTGTACGATGACACTCTTAAGCCAGGTCGCAATCATACGTGTGGAGGTAGTTCCTGTCACTTTGCTGAAGGGTAGGAACGGCTGGAATGCCCTCGGCGAAGTAGAAACGAATTGACCGAACCGGACATAAGGTACGTTCTTCTTCGTCACCTAGGATGGTGGTGAGATGGAGTATGATGAAGGGTTGAGTTCGTTCATCGGGTTTTTGAGCTTTAGCACGGAAAGTTGCTCTTGGGGTGAGGGTAACGCCGGCGTAGTCATTCAGGAAAAAACAGTCTTTTTCTATGGCCGAAAGAGCTCGGAATTCGCTGCATCGGAGGCAGGCAGCAAGACCTACAAGAAACACCGTTTTTCTTGTAAGGTGGCCGAGTCGAGAAGAGCTCAAGGGTTCGTAGGGTGTGGCCATGAGTGCTGTAAGCACGATGGACAGGTCCCAGTCGGGAAATTGCCTTCTAATGCGAGGTCGATCATTATGGAATGAATGGATTAGGGAAGAAATTCTGTAGTCTGTGAGAAGATCAGTGTTATCAGCGCTTTGAAGACAGCATTCAGGGCGAACCGATAAACTAAGATTCTGTAACCTTTCAGACCGTTGTCGAACAGTGTTGTGAGGAATCGGAGAAGGTCTGGCATAGGGGGAGGGATTGGATCAACTTGTTCCTTGATACACCAATGAAGCCATCGTTTCGAGCAACTGTCATAAATTTTGTTGGTGGAGGATCGGACGGCTCGCGAAGAGATGCGTGTGGTCTTGTTTTCAAAAATGCCAGTTGCTCGGAAGAGCTGGACGATAGTAGTCACCCGTGAAGTCGTAACGCTTGGTGGTTCGGGTGCAGGATCGTTCCTTTGCATTGGGACAGGAGGTCCAGTTGGCTTGGTAGACGGCGAGCAGGGTTGGAAATAATCATGATTATTTTAAAATAATCGAATTAATCAGATTATTTTGTTTATACTCAAATTTTAATGACATATAAGATTACAACAATAATTATGACATAGTTAAAGTCGCTAGAGTTTGCGCTATTTCTTGCTTGACAGTTGCTACTGCGAATACCTATAGATCTCTTTTAAGTATTAAAAGTTTAAAACGTGACTACCACGTGTAATTTTCAATATTAACATGCACACCGCAACTGTTATTACAGTAATACTACTTTATAAAGTTGGTGTAGGTGTTGTGGCACACTGGCACATTCCTCACAAAAATGAGCCGATAAATGAACAGTGTCATATCAGCTGCAGTTTCTAGTTCCTTCCAAAAAGTACATAAGTTGAAAAGTCCTTCAGCTTTTTCCTGGATTGCCAATAATTGTCCTACTTTGGTTGTTCCTAGTAGGTTGAGTATTTTTGTATGGAACAGGCCAAAAAAGTAGAAGACGTACGTACCCGACTACAAACGATTCAACAGCAGTGTATTTTATTTTGGGTTGTTTAAGTTCTTTTGCACTTGTATATCAACAGTTTTGTGTCAAACCTGGTCCCTGATTATAATCAGGTGAATTTCAATATTAAGCAAGTGATTATAATCGTAACAACCCTGACGGCGAGGGGAATCGACCAGGAGGTTGAGAAGCATCGAGAACAAGGTTGCTACTTGCCAATTCGGTGCGATTAGAAGGAATCGTCCCTGACAGCTGGCGATTTGCGCAAGACAAGAGGCAGGAGGCGAGGGGGGGCCCCCCCAGAGAGAGTACGCGTATAGATGGTTCCAATCCAGTGTCAATGCATCTACGGTCCAAACTCGGTATCTGGTAGTGGGCTGAAGAATACGGGAAGCCTGGCATTGTACCTCGTGGCAAAGAGGTCGACCATCGGCCGATTCCACAGGTGGAATAGGCTGGAGCAAATGGTTAAGTGTAGAGTCCATTCGCTTGTGGGTGGTTTGCGGCGAGAAAGGGAATCGGCAATCACATTCAGTGGTCCCGGAATGTGGAGTGGCAAAAGACAGACACGGAAGTGGATGCATAGTTGAAAAATCTGAGAGGTGATGTGATAGAGGGATAGAGTGTGTTCCACCTCCTTTCCGGAGGTAAGCAGCAGCTGTTGTGTTGTCCACGTAGACTTGTACTATGCGTCCTGTGACTTGATCTTGGAAATGTTGTAGTCTTAGAAGGACTGCATGGAGTACCACATGATTGATGTGTTCTGTCGTGCCATCCGGCCAAGTGCCCGAGATGGTGAGGCTGTCGACGTGGGCTCCCCGTCCTGTCTGAGATGCGTCCGTGAACAGGTGAATTTGTGGGAACGGTTTGTGGAGGGGAACCGTGGCCGTTAGGTTGAGGATGTCCATCCACCATGTGAAGATTTTGGTGGGAAAGGAATGATAGAGTCTTCGAGGTGGAAGGTTTATAGCTGTCTGTAGGTTGCTGCAAAGGGCGGAACGGTAATGGTGTAACGGTCGAGCCATCCACCTGCCATAAGGAACGAGGTCTGCAAAAGAATCGATGATTCCGGTGACAGAGGCAAGAGCTCGGAAGTTGTGAAGAGGTATGTGGAGAAAGGACCTGATGGATTGTAGGTGATTGTCGATTCGTTCCAGCGACGGTATGACTGTTGAATTTTTTAGGTCGAAGAATACTCCTAGGAAGATGAAGGATTGGGCGGGCTCAAGACGAGATTTTGGAAAGTTTATGCCTAGCCCCAGGCGATGAAAAAGAGACACGACGGCGTGTAAATTGTCGGAAAGTGCCAAAGGATCGAGGTGAGGCAGGAGACAGTCGTCGATAAAGGCATGGATACGAATGCCTTGCTGATGGAGATGGGCGAGAACTGGGCGTAGGACCACGGTAAAAATGTGAGGGGCATCGTTCAGGCCGAATGTAAGGCAGGGAACTCGTATACGGTTCCGTCGAGTAGAAACCGGAATAGGTGGCGGGAAGACGCATGAAGCGGAATGTGAAGTATGCGTCCGCGAGATCCAGAGAGACCGTCCAATCTTTGGATTGTGTCCAATCTTTGGGTTGTAAAGAGTCTCGGATGGAGGATAGCGTAAAAGTGCGGATTGAGAATAAACTGATTTAGAGGTTTCAAATTGAAAATGAGACAGGTTCCGCCTGATTTCTTGCTGCAAAGATAGATGCTGCTGTAGAAACCTGGAATGAATGGAGGTAACACAACACGAATTAGTTTTTTTTTATAGTGATTTCTTTTCGAAGCGGAATGGAAGCTGGCGTTTCCAGTTCCCAAGATGGGTCTTGCGCCGGGGGTTTTCGTGAAAATTTCGGCTTGAAGCTGTTTCAAAGGAAAGGATTCGAAGGCGAAACCGGGTGTTCCAAAGAATCCTGGTCCGTAGTAAGTTCGAGGATCTTGACGCTGTCTGCTACAAGTGAAACCTGTGGAGATGCGTAACAAGTAATGCGGGATATGGAACCGTCCTTAGGGGTTTTTTTGGTTCGTGGCATCGGAACCGAGGTTACCGTAGGAATCGAAGAATCGAGCGGAATGCGGAATCGAAGTGAACAGCATGGCGGTTAGAGAAGAAAAGGTGAGCAAAGCCGCTCCGCTTCTACTTTTATATGAAGGAGGCTGCGCAGGAAACCTGCACAGTAGGTAGCGACATGGAAGGACATCTTCGATTTAATTTCTCTAGATTGAACAGCATTTTGAGAAGGAGAATGCTATAAAAAAGGTAATGTATATTTTCAAGGCAACTAGAAACAATCTTTAAAACAATATAAAACAATTAAGCGGATCGTTCAGGGCCCCATTACTCTGAAATGGGACGACCAATCGAAATTTCTATTTCTATAAAGGGCACATATCCGATCTTTCAAATGAGCTAAAAACCAGCTTTCTACAACAAACAGTTTAGTCTGCAGAGACCATTGTATAAACGTGTCCATTGGCCAACGAAGTTCACCACAGCCGTATAAGACAAAACTGAAACTCACCAGTCCAGCTTCAGTCCAGATCTCCAATGTGACAAATTGGAAATTAATAAAGTTGTTACACGTGTTGGTGTCCCTCAAAGCTCATATACCAAATTTCAGTGGAAAATGTTGTACGACGGCGGAGTAATTAAGCATCCAAATTTCGGCTTTAATATGGGAGGCCTTTACTAATGATGCGGTATAAATTGCGTATTAACACAGGTGCAACAATGCTCAACAATAGTTGCATACTTATTTTGCATACTTTTAGAATTCTTACAAATATGACCATCGTTATACAGTAATATGCTATTTTGGATTCCCAGCAGCATTACATTCTAAATCTCCAACATTACCAATCCAACATTATATTCCCTTCTTTAACAACTGCAAAAGTTCTATCGTCTGCATTGTTCGAAACCCGTTAAGTATCAGCCAGTGATATCAGAATAAAAACGGCTGCTACCAAGTTTTCTATACAGTGTACCAAGCCTAACCTACACACTGACCGAAAACTGTTCCCCTTAGACAATAGCGATATCACCCCCACTACAAACAACCGCCAAGCTAATTCCACCGAGTATTACTGTCTTTTTCCAGGCACTTTATCCTGAGGCTTTTCTTTCCGCACACAGGATAACCAATGCGCCTGAATCGGCATGAATAATCCAACCTCGGGTAATTCCGAGCAAATATGTTACCAGATTTTCTACGTTCTCGTTTCTGTGGAACCAGACGTGTCTCAGTCCTTAGTCAGACCAAGTGATTTAGTATGGCGAATTTCTGTGTGTAGTCGCAGAGTATCTAAACACACGCTAGTGTGTCGCCCCAAGTTAGGCAACAAACATCACAACAAACATCACATCAATTCAATTGTCGAGGTTGTAAACCATTGTAGCACGACGCCATAGCGTCAGTGTCTTAATATCCTGAATTGGGCACATTTAAGGTACTTAGGAAAAATAATAATGCGGTACAAAAGCTTAAATTGTGTTGAAATCGAGAGCAATGACCCACCTGACAAATATTAACTTGTGTAGGAACGCCAGCTAAGCTGCTTTCACTGCAAAATCTGACCCTCAATAACGTTGAAAATGTGTTACTACCCAGCTAGCTAGTCCGCTCATCCCCATGTTAAATCCCATAGGGTGATTATTCATCGATTCCGAGATAACGGGAAGGCTTCCAGCTATGAAATTGGACGAATATTGTTATAACCATTGTTAGTATGGTCGGCATCGTCTCTCATTGGACGGCCAAAGTTCGAACAATGAGAACGTGTATACTGACGTGCGCGCCTCGACACACACTAGTGTATCACGATAAATCTAAACAACGTTGCAAAGAAATTGTATTCACGTCCAATTCACGAAAAGTAAACCAACTGTAAAAACAAAGCAAATAAACAAAGCCAAAAACTAGTAAATAGGCCACTAAGTTGAAAGTGGTTCGGCCCTTCAAAGGAGTGATATCAACACACCAAAACTTACTAAATAAAACAAATTGCAACAAAATTAAAACCAAACCAAAAACCCATAAAGAGGTGACTAAGTTGAGAATGGTTCGGCCTCTAGGCAAAAGGTAGTAGCAAATTGTTGAAAACCAATTTCTTGTTGACGTGGCACTTTATTACACATCTGCACGGTAGTGGAGTTGAGTCATACGCAATTTCAAAATAAAGGAGTGATATCATATCAACAACCAAAACTGGTAAAAGGGGCCGCCAAGTTCCGAATGGTTCTGCTCTTCAAGGGAGTGATATCAACACACCAAAACATTCACCAACTTAATCGCACCGAATAATACTTTGGACGTTAAATAAAAACTTGAACATTGCTACCGAAAGTAGCAATGTTCTTGTTTTCATTAAACCTTCGAACTATTAAAGGAACATAAATCCCTGTTGGCTTTCCTGCATAACTCAAGTTTTGCAACATTAGCTCAAACGTATGTAAATGTTGCCAACACAATCATTTTCTTATTTTCTCTTGCGTTCAACGTTATTTGGCGACATTAACTCTACCCTGTGTACAATCTCATCGGGTCGCACGATATACCGGAAGGATTTATGTCCTTTTAAGCGGTGTGATTAACTACTTGGCGAATGTTTTGGTGTGTTGATATCACTCCTTTGAAGGGCGGAACCATTCGGAACTTGGTGGCCCCTTTTTGATATGAAACTAATAGCTTAAGATTGTGTTCTATGTGACTTGTGTAGTCAACCAGGGCATAACAACGTCATGTTTCCCCCCCCCCCCTCCCCCGCAAAATTCCACTGTGTGTCCCCTCACTCAACCCAGGAACCCACAAACAAACTTATGACAAATTGAACACGTGTATTTCATTATTAAAATTGTTCAATTTAATTTTTACTTTCACGTGTACAACTTGCATTATAACTTGTGGTTGTGTTTACAATTCTTTTCATCAAACATTTATTTCTGAAAATATCTTAACTACTTCATCTAAATTGAATTGCCTAGCTTGTAGCACTCTACGCTCAATATCACCGGCCTCTTGAACCGCTCTTGCGACATAGTACTCCTGAGGTAATTTTTTATGGTTTTTTGTTTCGAAAACTATCGTTCTGCCGAAGCAAGAGTTGCTGAAAGCGCAAAGAACAATAATGTTCAGTATTAAAATGGCGCCATATTGCTCTACGGTGGCACTATTACCGATTGAAAGTCTGCAGAATCTGGTAACGTCTAGCTCCATCTCAGTACTATCTAGCACTTGCTTGCGTCAAGCGAAGGAATGTACAACGCCATTTATTTAAACGAAATAAACAAGCCACGAGCCTCCTTAATTATTGAATAAAATGTGGGGTTCGTCCTCGTGTCCTCGTGATATCAAGCTATAAAGGTTAACAATGTCACTGCTGCTAGATGACGCCATGGTATTTTCGTTCAGTTTTCAATCGGTGATAGTGCCACTTTAAAGGAAACAACACAATGCAACCAACAGCAACTTTCCGTTTCTTTAACACGTTCAGTACCTACTAAAATATTATTACTAATGTTATTAATTTATTATTTTATTGCTTGTTAATTAACTCGAAGTTGTAACAACTTTGTGAGTCATAGTTACAAACAAATCAAAATATTAATTATCAGTATTACAACAAGAACAGCATTAGTATTTAACTATTTATGACAATTACTGTAATGTTTTTAAAAATCTAATCTGTTGCATTAATTCGCGATTTCTTCAACTTTCTGATATTTTGGCTCGTCATCAGCATGTAGTGTTCAACACCTAAAGAACCGATGGAGTTGTTAGCCTTCGCTCAAATAATGTGATATATGTTTGATTTAATAAACAGTTGACGCCAACAATACGATGTCATTGAACGCCAATAAAATAATATGCACTAACCATCTATAACTAACTTGATGGGCGAAGTACTAACACGCTTCTAGATGTTACGTACTGTCGTGCACGCGTCTTCCAATTCACTCTCACACATACTTACTTTCAGGGGACATTTTTTCTGGCTGGCCAATCTCTCTATGATCGACATAATATATTGGGATATGTTGAGTAGTCGGAGTTTGCAGTAAACTTTTAATTCCAAAATGGTCGCTATCACTAGCTGTTCGGTCGCAAAAATTTAATTAAACGGTTCTCAGGAGTGGTACAAAAAAAAAATTACGTGGGCGCGCGGTGTTTTTTTGCTTCTGTTTTTAACTTTCATTCACGATTATTCAGATGTGAGCGATGGCTTTTATTTTTATCAAACAAAACAACTCCAGGAACTTACATTTTATTGAGTATAATATCAACTTTTTAATACAAAGTTAAACCATGTTGATTGTTGAGAGAGCAAATGCTGCACCTTCGGTAAAATTCCTTTCTTAGATCTAATTTTTTAGTTGTGACACGCCTATGAAAAGCCCTTAGGTTTCATTTCGAAGCCATCATTTAAATGGAACTTGGACTCACGAAGTCATCGGCTCCAGGAAGTGTTTGGTGAGCGCGTTGATGCATGATCCGAAAGTGTTTTTTTTACTATCGCTTAAACATTTCGTGCGCTAAGAAAAAAAAACCATGCGTGCGTTTCTGAGAACCACTTAATTAACTTTTAGCTAGTTTTAACAATAATGATTTGAGTTATATCAAGCATCCATTCACTCACAGAAGTTGGCTTAGTTTCGTTAGCAGATCAATCAAGGTCAGTCATTCAAATCATGCGATACGTTTTTAAAATTCATTGAAACAAGCCTATCCGTATGGTGCGACGTCAACCACAATAGCTGGCTAAGCCACGTAGTTAACGTATACTTTTTTAACATGTTATGATTCTGGCAGCGCACCACGCCATACATTCGTAAAGGTTAGCTGAATGATTTAGTTTAACTGTAAAGGTAAGATGACTATTACAGTTTATCCAAATTTAGAACACAAGCTTCAAATTATTAATATATTTTGGATACAGTTAATGTAAATATTAAATACACTGTTTCAGTAATCGTTTTGTTTTATAGTAGAATTTTCCTCAATTTCATCTGCGCCCCCAGCTCCTCTGCGCCCCCCTGCGACTGCAGGTGCTGCAGCATTGTAGTTACGCCACTGTAGTCAACCTTGTCTATAGTGGGTATAGACATGTTTCCTAATTAGGGAAAGATTTGTTAGACTAATCGTATTTAAAGTTCGTTCCGTGGCCTAGCCATTAAATTGATCTGCGTTTCGATTCCTTCAGGTGAGTGGTGGTAGCGTTGATCATGCAGAGTTGTTCGAACATGTGTTGTTTCAGCACCATCGGAAAGGTTCCTACAATAAAAATGCAAACGTTTCGTTTGTCATTTGGGCCTGAATGTCAGATTGCACTAACAGAGAATTGAACTCAAAGGCCAGAGCCCTATACGACTCAAACATACTGACACGGCCAAAAAAAATAAAAAATAATAACGTCCGTTTGGCAGCATCAAAGATGTAGTGCATCAAAGATGCACAAGTGCATCAAAGTGCATCAAAGATGCACAATTTCCTATCACCATTGAATGCAGGAACGAAAGGAACACCCATGTCGGCACGTTGGTTGAACGTTAAAGGTCGGCGATTAAATTTCCCGCTCAGGCAGTCTGACATGAAGTCCAAAACGAAAAGGGAACAGCAACACGTTTCCTTCTGTTTCCTTGAATAATTTAGATCAAGTGATGCTCGAACTGAACGAGTTCATTCTCATCACTCTTGTGTGTCGAATGGTGTCAAGGCCAGATTCGCTAGATATGTTTCGTACAGCTCTTGGAGCATACCGTACGAAACATTTTAGTAAATGTTTAATTAACGTCCACTTCTTAAACTTGAAATACACGTTCGAATCAATTCAGGTTTAAGTTTTAATCAATCGTGGAATTTAGTCACAGGCTTGCATGTTTGAAAAGTTGACTTTAAATAAAGTAGCAAGCATCAACGAGGGCTTTATTCTTTTACCGTTACCCTAATAATTTCATGAAAACAATTTGAATGAACATTAATTTTTATTCATTACAGACAAAAAAATAAATAACAATAATAATAATTTTAACTACTTTTTCCAAAGCCCATATTTGAAGTAAGAGTTGTACCAGGAGCAGCATGCAGCATAAAGGGGTATACTTCCAAGACAATACTGCCTGGTATGCCACCACTCGTTAGAAGTCACGACCCCATGCGGCCAGTTGTTGAACGAGTGACCGTTTTTACTTTTGCAGAGAACGCACGTTAAAAATTATGCTGTGGCGGTTTTCACCAAATAATTATGTATGAAAAAAGCTCACTTGTGCTGCAATTAGTCTAAACACATGTTAGTTCATAAGCAATAGGGTTTAAACGACCATGAAGTGAAGAAGGAGTTTGTTTCTCAAGCCAAGACCACCTAGGGTAGAAATTCGTGTCTTGTCTTCAGGCTCCATGCCAGTTCTCGCATGTGCCGGTAAGTTAATTCCACTTAGCACTGCACTGGTAAAATTAAATTTTAGCGACTTAAATCACCTGTTCCAGAACCAGGAGCCGAAATCCGTCACTTCTCTCCTAGAAGACAAATGGTCGTAGAATGCAAAGTGTGAGTTCCAACATGGATACTCCCACGTCCTATGAACGTGTACTACATTTATAAGCTCCTGGTTGTACTCATTAACCATAACGAAAGCTTAAGCTAATGCTGAAGGATAACATCTCATTACTGAACCTTATTTGCATACTACTACAAAGAGATTAGACTAATTGTCTAACATTTTCTCGAACACTGACTTTCATTTCATAATCCGCGACCCGGAAAACTCGATTTCATGATGTCTATTCGTCAGGTTAACCTTAAACAGCAAGCGGCTAAATCATCGTCAATAAACGAACACAAACAATATTTTAAAAACTAAATCGAGGTACAGTCTTCCGCATTTACGGGAAGAATAACAAATCACGTCACAAAAATGGCCTAACTTATTTGTCTTGAAGTAACTTTAAAAAAATCTTAAAAATTGATCCAATTTCTAAAGCTGAACTGGGAAGCACTTCCAATAGCCTTTTCTTTCATGCAAATCGGCGAAGCGTGTCATTCCATCAAGACGGTTTTTTTTTAAACAGTTTTTTTTCCTGACTCCTTTCTCAGTTCTGCTGACGTCCTACACTTTCTCACGTCCTGCTGATACAAAAACGCCATCGGTCTGAGTCATAGGAAAAGCACGTTAGTTGCAATGCCTGTCAATGTCAGGGACCAACTCAACTGACCAAAACTCGTTTCCGACAAACCACAAACGTGTACGGATTGCCTAAAGAGTAAGATAAAGTTGACGGAATAGCTAACCAGACGGAAATGAACTTTAAAGGCCAAAAGTAATACGACTTACACAAGTATATTAAAACAATAGCATTTTAAAACACTTCTCAAGACAAAAGAATTGAAAACCGTTACATGTAGCATTTTGTAAATTATCAAGAAAGAATTTGACGTTTTCCACGTTTGTACCCTGTTTTTGCCACCAGGTACCACTGTCAACAGTTTAAACAACTTGCATTTTTCAGCTGCTAAATATTATATCTTTTTTTTTTTACTTTTGGTTTCGAATGTTCGTCCATCAGTTTGGAGAATACGATAGACATACGTTTAATACTAGTTAGCTTTGACAACGGCGTCTAGCAGTAAGAAATGCTACGAAAAATGGAAATTATCGAATTTTTTCTAAATTTTGCCGTATGCAACGATTTTCAATTGTGTTTGTATTTGACGATTTATAAAAGGTCCGTATTGTAATACAGGTAAGGTGTAAAGAAAAAAAGTTTAAAAAAAAAAAGCATAACCTGCTATATATAACAAGTTTGGCGTCTTTCAGAATAATATTCCGTAACTTAAAAAAGAACGACCGATGGTAACACATTCAGGACAACGTTAGTTGTGTTGTGGACTAACGTTAGGTAGTAAGGCAACATCCATATGGTTCCCAGTCTGCTCACAATTTACCTCTAAACGTCAATGCTCGTACTATTATCAACAATGGAGCACAGGATAATACGGGTATGCCGGCAAGTAAGCTAGGACTTCTGCGTAAAAAATTCCGACAGTGGTCTCTGTTCCACTACTCACTGTTTGTCACTGTATGCTCAGGCTACCGGCTTCACTGCCGGGCACAAGCGCTTTGAAACGTTGTTTGCTTGTAAAGAAACGTATTTCTGCAAAGATCGTACGTTAGGTAAAACAAGGAAGGTCGAACGTTCTCTTAACTAATTTACCTTTCAGAGTTTAGTATTCAGCCTTTTTCCTGCGGACTCGTTGAGAAAACAACATACGCCTACATAAAAATTAAGTACGCACGTTTAAACCCTGGGTGGAATCTGGCTTCCCCCTGACGCTTTTTTTCGCATCCGCTTACGGAAATGGGTCGGGACATAGAAAAGACAATATGACATCCGATGAAACAGTTAAATCATACGGTAATCGGGGTTGTTGGCATGCTCACGCAAGCGTATTTTTTAATTTTATTTATGTATCGTTTTTTTATCGTGTTTCGGTTCTGAATACCAATGTACCAGATTGCTTCGTGGTGGATCCTGAGAATCTAAAACTGAATGATGAAAAATAATCGCAGCAATATATAGGCTTCATAAAAGTTCAACACCCTATTAATGGCAAGGAACTAGAAAGGGGGCCCTGTTTATACCAGTCTTGGTATGTAAAACAATAAGATAGCAACTTATGCATCGTAGTAAAATTGTCTGAAGAGGAATTTCGTAAATTTATGGTGTTCAGGCTGTTACGAAAACCACGGACGGTTCTTGCCGAAACTGCAGCCTCAGGCAACGAGTTCCAAACTTAGCGACTCGTACGGCAAAAAAACTTCGTAGACATTTTAGTCGGAACGGAGGGATAACAAGTTTTAATGAATGCTCTCTACTTACTTTAACTGGGTTAATTTCGAAGAAAAGCACAGTCACCACAGAATGCTGTGTACAATTTCGAAAGTTAAAATAAAGTCTGTCTTCAATCTCCTCAGCTCCAGTGACTCCAGTTTAACAATTCGCAGCCATTCATTGTATGGGACATTTCACACTGTACAAGGAAACCTTTTTTGAATCCACAATGGACGCCAACGGAGTAAAAAACGAGTCCCGTCTAAGATCTTCTGCGATCTGCCGCCGGTAAATGCATCGATCCATTTTTAGAGCCGTCCCCCAAACCGGAATATGCTTTTTATTTACTCCAATTAAATATAAGTTTTGAGTAAACCACAGACTCAAGAGGTTTCCTAAAGTCAAAATAGACAAGGTCTGATGGTACACCAATGTCAGCGGTACCTATCCACCAATCCAGCACCATCAATAGCTGAAAGGGGGGGGGGGATCGAACGGCCAGTCATGAAACCATATTGGTTATTAAGGTCGATAAGTTCACTTGACCCAATTAGGTCATTAAGTAGTTATTGGTTAGAATCTCACGGATATCGATTTTTAACCCACGGCTGCGATGATCTGCCCAGCGAGACTATGCAAATACGTCGAGGGGCGGATGTTTGTGTTTGTTTTGTGAAAATTGCCTCAAGAAAACTGTCCTCAATCAGCATCTCGGTATGAATGAAGGTCATCCCATTTTGGTTTGTGGATGGGGAAGTGAATGCTACAGGACGAGTCCTTTGGCTCAACTTTGTAGAAGGGGGAGTTAGACAGGCGCGTCGGTGGCAAGGTCTCACGCTGGAAGCTCGCTCGTGTTTATTGATGATGTTTATCAATATGTGAGGCAGCAGGGATAAAATGACATTGATGGACATTCGGAATAGGTAATTCATTCATTTTGTGCGTTTGTAGTTTGAGAATTGTTTCAAAATTACGGTAATAGAATAATAGGTGTATCGGTATGAATAAAGGTCATTCCCTTCTAGTTTGTGGAGGTGGAGGGCGGGGGAGTTAGACAGAGTCAATAAACTTAAATATGGACCAGACATGTGAGAGTTAGCAGGTACAAGATTTCATTTGGGACATCCTGGCAAGTTAATTCCTTTTGTACTTTTTTATTGCGTTACGTTTTTGGACGCTGTATTTGGTTGTTAGTGTGCGTTCCCAGTCGCCTGATCCGGAACTGTCAAAAGTGTGGGTTATTGGTAAAAGTGTGGGTTATCGGCAAAAGTGTGGGCTAACTTGATTTCCGATCACAATTCCGATCACGGTTAACGGGATTTAACCTACGGAAATTTAGCATGGCGTTGAGTTAGCGTGACGTCACAGCTGTGGTATAAGGTCAAAATACCCTATCATGGTGTTGTGGACGATTGATTCTATGAACGTACATGGAACCACCGTCAAAGCAATTGGGCGGTAATTTACTGGACCAGCTGCATCCCCTTTTTTAAAAATTGAAACGATCGTAGCAGTACTCCAAATCGATGGTACTTTACCCTTCTCGAAAAACAATTCAAAGATCTAAGCAGCTTAATCGCTTATAAAAATAAGTCGAGAAACTGTCCGGGCCAACTCATGGCTGGGCCTAAGTTTATCGGTACCATGATTAACAGATGTATGAGTAAACCTAACTGAGGTGCATCTAAAGTTGCAGTCAGATTCGTCAGTGGGGAAAGAAAGGTTACTTTGGTCATCAATAATTCCATTCGAGGCAAACAAGAAATTTAATGCTTCCGCCTTTGTGCTATTTGCAGAAATGAAACCGTTTCCCGATCCAAGAGGAGGAAAGGATCTGGATGTGCTAGTCTTCTCCTGAAAAAAGAGTTCTTGCCGAAATGGCTGCCGAGTTATCCTAACGAGTGTCATTGTGCAACTGTGGAGGAATATAGTTGACGACACGAGTTGTAGGATTTCAAAGTTTCAGCGGATAGTAACTGTTTATATTTACACCACAAGCCTAGTTTTTTCTACCAGAGTTGTGATATTTTAAGAGGAAATTTTGTTCTTCGATTTGTGTTTTTGGGTTTTATAGAGCGGCTTTGGGCCAGTTCTCCTGAAGGAAGACAATGAACGTGTCGTAAGCTTGATTTGCTGTCAGACGATTTTTAATTAAGAGGATGTCCTAACAGACATTAGCCAAATTTTATCGGAGTTAAAAATAAATTTTACCCACTTTTGAAGGTTCTCTATCCGAATTTAAGGAGGAGTGCACCCCGAACAACACCATGTAGTGATCAGTGGTTCCTAATGTTAAATGTCAAAATATCAAAAACGAGACAATTGTCGTCTGTAAGGATGAGTTCTAAAATGCCGGTCCCTCGGGTTGGTTGCGCCATGTATAACCAGTGGCGCAACTTCAAAATAGGGGTCCGGAGGAGGGATCTCAGTGAAGGCCACCTTCATTACGTTTTTGCTGCACAATGAGAGAGCCAAGTGGAGTCTGGAATGGTGGTTTCCCAAGTTTTCCGTATGTTAGGTTTTAACCTTAGCTAGGCACTAGTTGGCCCACATTCTCTGATGTTTGGATCTTATTACGTATGCAGTGTACTATTATTGTAATTGAGTTGTGCTATGTATCATTATGTACGATTGTAGTCCTGAAGATCAGTGGTCTAGGAGGCTAATGCATAGTCACGGTGCTGGATGGAGCTGAGATAGTGGTGACCCACAGGAAGTACTATACCCCCCAACTGTGGTGAGAGCTAGAATATACAGGGTGGTCGACAAAAAACTGACGACCCAACATTTTCTAAGTCCAGCTTTCTAGTTAGCTTCCTAGTTAGCTACCCTCAGAGCCGGGTGCGGACAGACATTTTCTAGTTTCATTAGATTTGATTTCTGTTCTCTCCTGGTTCTGAAGGGTGCTAACTAGAAAAGTTGGACTTAGAAAATGTTGGGTCGTCAGTTTTTTGTGGACCACCTTGTACATTGGGTATAAAATGACCCAGCAGCTTCTTTAGGCTTCACTCTAGGTGCAAGTCTTTCACAAGATGCAACTTTCCTGCACGCCACTCCTACTTAGCCTACCCTAGAGCATCCTGAACCACTTTCTAATGTAACCACTTTCTTCATTATAATAGGACATTCCACGTGGCACTCGAATAAACTTGCAGTTTCCTCAACTTTACTGACTTCTTCCTCCTTTGGGCTAAGTGGGGTTGCTAGCCCTTTCCCCCACCATCTTTACCAAAAAAAAAAATACAATTTATCTTTGACACACTACTTTGACGGAACTTGAGCAATAACTTTAAAAATATAAAAAAATGTATAAATTGGCCCAGAGCCGAAAATCGCTGGGCCCGGAGGTTGTGGCCTCCTCTGCCTCAGTGTAGTTACGCTACTGCATGTAGTAATAATTGTTGTAAGCCTAACGGGGCAATGAATTACAGGAATATGCGATGCAATCTATCGGTAGCGGACAGTAATTCCCAGTTTGTAGGTGATTGGTTGAAGTCGCCCACCAATATGTTAGAGTAGGCGTCATTTATAGATGTTCTAAGGAAGGTCACCATGTGAATGATCTGCGATTCAATACGACTGTTAGGTGTAGATAACAGATCAGGAAGGAGCATCCAAAGGTTAACTCTTTCAGTAAAATGCAGCAATTGTTTTACCTTCGCAAAAATGCTTGGAGCTATGTTATTTCACAGACCAAAACACAGCATGCACTGCTGAAAGACCAAAGTTGACTAAAACCCTATGTTGATTCTGAAATCTCTAAGTTATGTCGGCCTCCATTTCAGGTATTTGCAATAATTTGGCACGTCGCTAAGGGAAGCCACTATTTAGGAAATGAAACATACTCCTTTAAGCACTTACGTGCTTACCCAACGAGGTTTTTGTTACAGCAGGACAAAGGAGCAACCCGACACTGAAAGTCGTTTGCCATACGAAACTCATTCTTTGCTCGGTAAAATTCCAACTAAGGCAACTAACCTAACATGCCAAATTACGTTATAGAACTGCGTAATAGAAAAGAACAGAAAAAACAAAAAGAAAACGTACTTACGTAATATCCCAAGACGCTAAGGAAATTATTGTTAATTTTTTTCACCCTGAATATTTTGGCCCCTATAAATTCACGAGTGGTATTTTCGTAAAGATTAATTTTTATGAGTGTGATGCAATGCACTAGGAAAATCATCTGCAGAAATAAAAATTATGGAGAATTAATAATTTAATTTTTAATTTGTATTTTTTTTTATTTTTAAATAAATTTTAATTTTAAATTATTATAATTTAATAATTTATAATTTATGAATTATTGGAGCGGAGCGAGGCCGAATGCCGAGTGAAGCTCCGCTATGATCACACTCCAGTGTAATCTTAGACTGCGCATCACGCAAAAACCACAAGGACTACCCAACCAAACTGTGCATGCAATAGCACGGGTGTCTGGACAAGGTTTATCAGAAAAAAAAATCCGAAATCGGACATGGGGTTGATGAATCATCAGGGTGACAAAATGGACCAATAGCCAATAGCTAAGAACCAAGAACCAAACAACGGTCCAGTCAGGCCGTTTCTAATTATTGAAGGCATCCGATTGTTAAATAAAAGTGATTGTTGATGATAAAGAAGCGGCCTCACAACAGACATGTGTCGGTGAACTGTAAGCAAATAAAAGCATGTTTTATAAGTCACGTTCGATACTGAACCGATCTTTACCGATATTTAACGATCTTTACCGAACCCACATTTACCGATCTTTGCCGAGAACGGAATCGGTAAACCCAATTTAGATCGGTAATAAACCAAATTGAAAATATTTTCATTTCTCGTCGACCGAATTTGACTTTTGCATACACCATTTTCAAGGTTTTTTAAACCAATATTTTTAAATTAATTGTTAAGCCGAGGCCGTGTTAAAGAGGACATGAGGCTACTTGTATTGGGGCTAGGGAAAATATTTTAATTATTCGATCTTAAAGACCTAGTCAAAACGCTTGGTCAACTTGCAGAAGTGTAGCACTTGCCTCAGAACAGCGGTACCAAAAGTGTTTATCAATAGGCTTTTATAATCATTGCCATACATACGATATTATATTGTTGTGCATCGAATGGTTGTGAGGTGCCACCAAAAGTCAAACGTGCAGTATAGTAGCCTAACTTAATACATCATGCGTGATTTGTCCTTTTATTAGAACGAAGCTCCGCTATGATCACACTCCAATGTAATCTTAGACCACACATCACGCGAAAACCAAACTGTGCGTGCAGTAGCACGGGTGTCTGGACAAGATTTATCAAAAAAAAATCTGGAAGCGGACATGGGGTCGAGGAGCAGTCAGGGTGGCCAATAGCCAATGCCAAGGTCCAAACACCAACGAGATCATCAGGGTTTATTCGTGTCCGCCAGGGTTTAAGCACATCCGGTTAGGCTTACACGCGTCCGCCAAGGCTTACGCGCGTTTACCAAGATTTACGCGCATCCCCCAGGGTCCACCAGAAAACCGAAACTGGCAGAAACATTTAATTATTCTGGCTATGTTCTGATGAACCATTGTTTTCAATAGTATTCTTCGGGAGTGGTGATGTCATGGGTTGTACAGGAAATCCTGCTAACCATACATACAAATAAAATCCATATGATCTTTTGGAAAACTAGGGCAGCCCCCCCCCCATATGTGGCCGATTTTATAGAGCACTATAGTGATTTCCCGTTTGCATGAAAATACTGTGATTTCCCATTACCAGTACGCCAAATTTTCACTGGATTTAGTTAGATTCAGGGTTAAGAGACATAGAGGCCTAAATCCCGTTTGCATGAAAATATTGTGACTGGAAAAACATATGACGTCACCCGTACTGTACGTCTTTGTTGAAAACACAGTTTGAATCATTAGTTATACAGAACAGACAATTCCGTTTGGCAGCCATCCCGTCTGGACGCACAAACAAAAGAAATTAGAATTAGTAGTGGAAATCTCGGCGATCTGGAAACACACACACAAACCTACCAACAAATATTATGATCTTAGTTATATAGACTAAGTATTATTTTTCAAGATTTGGTGTGTGGGTTTTTAAAACTTTTGAAATATGCCTGTTTTGCAATATAGGGTCAAACCAGGAGTATATAAATATCAAAGGAATGAGAGTGGTAAACCCTATTGAAGCTCAGACCCGTGAATACAGACCCACTCGGTGAATGTTTGCACTATAAACAAGATGCACTACACTGCATTAGTAATTCGACGTGTTGTATGGCAGAATAAAGAAAAATGTGTAATTGATGTATGCAGTCGTAACGGTAGACATACCAACAGGACATTACTAAAAAATTTGAATGCGTGGTGTACTGAAGAATATCTACTTTATTGCACATTATATTAAAAAAAAATGTCTCGTAACTTTTGCTATACTATACGATACGGCAATTGAGCCAGAATCTTGTGTGCGACGATGCAATCACTGACCAGATAAGTTTTCATCGGACGCTGATATTGGTTTTCTTACAAAAAAAAACAAACAAACTAAAAGCTTCGTTGTTTTACAGTTTCCCATTCCCTTTCTTCTTGTTCATCGGACTTTTACATTTTTTTTAAATCTTCGAACATCATATTTTCAGTAAATTCAGCAGGTAATTTGGGGGGGGGGGGGTAGAAGAAATCATATTGCGCTGAGGGTACGTGAGGTTGACTACTTTAAATTTCTTTTCTTTACACTTTTTAGGTGTAGTAACAAAAGTTAAAATATTCACACGAAAATTGGGACAAATTCGACATTGAATATAACACTGCAATTTCATGCGGCCAATTTTTGTTAGGTTACTCAATACAAAGTACTTGTTTTACTAGCATTTTTTAATTATCTTTATTATTATTATTATTAATTTTAAATCTGTTGGTAAAACTAATATCGAACCAATAAAACTTGCGCGAGTCTTCCTGTTACGGATTTAAACAAAAAAACGGAAAATTCAAGGCTAGGAGGAATATTCCGCCCTTCCCTCCCTGGCCAGTCCGCCACTGTAAAAATAGGACATCATTCGCTTTGTTCACTCTTTCAATAAGAAACAACACCACAAATAAGCGTAATAAAATACTGTAATAAATCGCACCCGGTAAGCAGCGAGGCTATGCGCGCCTCACATTCAATGTACCGTCCAGATTCCACCGTAAAAATTCCGTGTACCATCCAGATTACCGCTAAAGGTAAGTGACGACTCACTTTGTATTGTACTTCGCGATAAGAGACGAGCCATCTCGATGTCCGTGCTTAGTCTCTAACCGACCGCAATTTGAAGAGCTGACTTGCCGAATTGCGCAGTTACACACCGCAATTTTTCGTATGAGCGCACACCTTTACGATGACATTTCGCTGACGTCATTCACAGATCGTATACTATCGGGCGACGGTTATCCCTTAAAGACCTGTTTAGAGGTTATCATACTTCAAACGGCGTATGTATATTCTGTTAAGCATAATACCTTTTGTACTTGCGCACTGCAAGTGACCCACCAACATACCTGAATTTCGCCGGATCAGAATTGAACAAATTTGCCTGGCTTTTTAGGAGATGTCGCTGATTTAAATCCCGTACCCCGTTTTTTGGCCACAACCGCATTAATTCGATGTGTGACACGTCGAATTAAAAAATGCATTCAGTGGTGGATTTACGGCGAACGGCCCTGGTGGTCATGGCCTGAAAAGCCCCATTTCGTCTCCGAAAATCTGACGACTTTTTTTTTTATTTTTCGCTGTTTGATTCCGGCTGTTTACCTGCATTAAAACGATTACGAAAGGCAAACATATGATTGACTAGTGTTCTTGGATAACACAGAATCTATATAACCAAGATAATAATATTGGTTTGTTTGTGTGTGTGTGTCGCCATATCACCGAGATTCCCACTACTAATTCTATTCTATTGATGTCCGCAATGGGAAGTCCGCATTGGGATACAGAACTGATTTGTGTCCCGGTTCTTATTCTTCGTGTATTCAAAACGTGGTCTTTCAAACTGATTTGTCTGAATAAGTAATAATGCTAACTGTGTTTTCAACAAAGATAGACAGTACTGATGACGTCATGTATTTTTTTTTGGAATCTCAATAATCTTAACTAAGACAGCCCCCACTTACACGGCCGGTTCTTTAGAGCATTAATTGTTGTGGTTTCCCGTGTGCATGAAAATTAACACTGGCGAGAGCCAGTGTTAGTAAGGGTCGACCTAGGATCTCTGTGTTAAAATTTCAACTTTGAGAGCTTATAACTCCGTCAAAAGTAAACATTTTTAAACCAAATTTGGAATCTAGCCTTGACTAGTCAAGGCCTGTCTGCAGTCCAAAAATTGTGAAATTCGGGCAAGCCAAACCCCAGATACAGAGAGGGGCCAAATAGACAACTTCTTGTTCTTGGTCTTGGTCTTGGTCTTGTTCTGGGGATGTACCTTTCGTCTGTCCTCTCTACAGGTCAAACCATTTATCCTATGAAGCCGGTTCTTAGCTCATTTTACAGGTATTGCTCTGTAGATGTGCCCTGTCCATAAGGCATTTTCTAATTGGTCAAGTGGTTCAGGGGTTATGGAGCTCTAAACGACCAGATTGATTGTTTTACATTGTTTTAAACATTGTTATTATGCAACAATTAGCAAACGCCAGCTGCAAGACTGAAGATTAAAGGATTTGTTTCTATTGTTAACACTGGCGATAGCCAGTGTTAGTAAGAGTAAGCCTTGGGTCTCTGTGTTAAACTCTCAGTTTTACAGTTTAGCTGCAATTCTAAAAGTAACACGAATTAATAAACAAAAACGGAACGTTAAATGTTTAGAGTAAGGGTCTAAAATTCAAAACCTAGAAGGAACACGGACAAGGTTTGACAGTAAGGGTCTAGCTGTAAATTTTGTAAGAGGCTGGTAAGCATTAGACCCTTACTACCCGGTGGTCAGAAATAAAAACATTTTCACGAAATCCTCCCACGTGATGATCCAGTGGTAGTGTGGTATAGGTTTACTGCTTTACTGTATGTTGAAAATTATTTTTCGATTTAGTAACATTGCAGGGTATTCGCAGCAGAGAGCATTACTGGTTATACTCTGCCGTAAATCTACGAAATATAATAAAAAAATTCTAAAGCATCAAAAGACACAAAATGCCAAACTTCACAAGAAAACTATGTTCTTAAAGTTCCATAACAATATTCTAAGAACAAAGAAAATCTGCTACAATCGTTCATACACACTTTCTGTCCGAATAGAGTAGAACTATAAGCTATAACCACCGGGTAGTAAGGGTTTAATGCTTACCAGCCTCTTACAAAATTTTACAGCTAGACCCTTACTGTCAAACCTTGTCCGTGTTCCTTCTAGGTTTTGACTTTTAGACCCTTACTCTAAACATTTAACGTTCCGTTTTTGTTTATTAATACAGTAACACGTAGGCCAACTCCCCGTCCCACATGACCTGTTTTGCTCTGTTATTTCCCCCAAACTGGGGGGGGGGGGGGGGCCGGCACTTTCAACAATTTGAATACATAAGAATGATCTGCTTTTCTTTCAAATGTTGGGGGACTTTCAACAATGGAAATACTTTTCCCTGATGTTTTTGTGACAATCAATTTGTCACAAAAAACATCGTTTTTAAAATCTAAATATATTATGGTCATCAAACTACCTGTATACTCCAATAAAACCTTCTGAAGCTTCAGTTGATGTCTAACAATTACTTTGTTCGATGCAAATGAAAAATCAAAACAATGCACTACAAAACCGGCCATATAAGGTGGGGGGGGGGGGGGCATATAACTAAAATAATATTTGTTTGTTTGTGTGTCGCCAGATTGCCGAGATTCCCACTCTTAATTCTTATTTATATTGTTCGTGCGTGGGAATCTCGATAATCTTTTTTCTTTTGTTGGTTTGTATCGCTGTCAAACGAAAATACCTGTATAAAGAGGCCTAGATCCCGTTGGCATGAAAATATTGTGACGTCATCAGTACTGTATCTCTTTGTTGAAAACACCGTTCGAATCATTACTTATACAGACAATTCCATCAATCCTGTTAATCTTGATCTAACTAAATCTAATGAAAGCTTGGGTGACTGCTAATGGGAAATCGCAGCACTTTAATGCAAATGTGAAATCACAACAATGCTCAACTATGCTCAACAAACGAAAGAATTAACTTGATTCCCACTACGATAGAATTAGGAGTGGGAATATGGGTAATCTGACGACAATCTAATGAAAGCGTGGGCGACTGTTAACGGGAAATTCAGTATTTTCGTGCAAACGGGAAATCACAACAATGCTTAAAAAATCGGCTATATACGGAGGGCTGTTCTAGTTTTTTTTTTTTTTTTTTTTTTTTTTTTTTAGTAATAAGCTAATTTTTGATGTTTTCTTTCGTGTCGTCAACTGTAAGGGAAAAGTGCAGAGGAGGTGTCCAATTGTTAAGCCAAGGCCGTGTCTACTGGGATAGGCGTGTCGATGATCACACTCCAATGGAAACTTAGACAGCACATCATGTGAGAAAACCTAAGGACTATCCAAACTACATTTTAAATGTAGTAGCAAGGGTACATGGACATGGCTTATAAAAAAAAAATCCGTAATCAGACATGGGGTTGTGGGAGATCAGGGTGAGAAATGGGAGGTCTGAGCCAAGCGACAACAGCCAAACAACAATTAGAGAACTGTGGAAGTATCTATCAAGTGTCATGTCAAAGAGCCTGGGATTTTCCACTTGGATTTCTTCAGCTAAGTTGTCCCTCTCGTTGTCCACTCATGGTCATCCTCATCTGGAAGTGGTGACGGGCTATGCGGCTGCCATTAGGTGGCAGAGGGCGGCACGCACCCTGTTTCAAAAGGAAAGCCACTCTCAGCACAAAGCAAAGCGAGGCCGTGCATAAAATTGTTAAAGGCAAGTTGTACAGGAGTCAAATAGCAACAATTGATGGACTTAAATGCCTACGACATTGGAAGTTTCAGCCTTTTGAATTTGAAAATAAATGTGAAACTTGCGCTTCGCGTACAGCGGACACGCCGTTGAGGTAGTACTAGTGGGTGGCACAGCCGGGAAGAGGGAAGATGAAAACCCAGCCAAATAGCAAAGAAAGCGGAGCCCGCTCCATTATGTCGACAGTTAAAGTGACGACGGCTCTAGTTATTAATTAAGAATAATTAATAATTACTGTTGAGACGATCTGTTGATACATTTTTTAAAAATAAAACGGTACTCCGAATTAGGTTACGTGATCGGTTGTTAGGACTAACTATGTAGCGAATCGGTCGGAAGCGGTAGCAGGTTATGTGTGATGACTGGTGTTGCAACGTGACGCAAATGAACAATACCAAGCGCATTTCGAAAGAAAGGCCTTCAAGATTTTTATGGTACGAAAACACACATATTTATTTGAAAGTTATGCAACAAACGTTTCATAACATGTCGACACTGTAATGTTTGAAGCGAGCTATACCAAGAAGAGGTATCAACTTCAGATAGCTCCGGGGCAAGGGTCCTATCACTGTCAGTCGATTGTAAATCACAAGCGAACGAATTTTTGGCACGAAAAATCTCGAATTAACGTCCTTTTCAACTGCTAAGGTTATGTCGGGATTGAAAGTGAAAGGGATCATTACCATTTTCCTATGAAATTTTCCCCGGATTTTTCATCACCGCAGCACGACAGCACTTTGAGGGCGCGTCTCCGAACACAGTGAACGTTAACATCAATGCCACGGCACAAAGACTCATTAGGATTTCAAAGAAACGATTATATACATGCCTTGTACCCTGAGGCGGATTGCTAAAATTTAAAATCTCTTAGACGTGGCAAAAGAAGAATTACGCTCGGTAAAAAAAAAAGGTTTGGCTGCATTCTCTACAATCATTAAGAGATGAATGAAAGTCAACACTTCTTTATCTTTGCTCTATATAGCAAAATGATTTGCATTGGTAATTTTATTGAGTAGAGGTCCAGGCCAGCCAGACCAGAAGTAATTAACGATGACCTCGAATCCCGCAAAACGAAAGTAGCATAATTAAGAACGTTAATGAAGTAGCTAAAACATAATTGACTTCGCGGAGGTTCCGTTATCCCCAACACGCGCTCCGTCAATCTGCGGGTTACAACCTTCAACTTCCCTTTAATGATGCAAACAACAAAAGAAGGCGCGACCTACAAGTTACGCGAACGGAATCGCATAAAATAAAAGTACGGCCATAAACAAAGAAAAAGATAATGAGGAAATAATAATGCCGAAATTGCAGCCCCTTCCAAGACTGGAGTCGGTCAGATTGTTATCTTTTCATGTCTCCAACATTCGTGATGCGAAATCTATAAATAAATATGACTATAACTTCTTTTTGAGAACAGGAAGAAAGAAGAACAGGAACAAAACCAGATTCAAATGCGTTCTCAAATAAATCAAAACTGTATCAAAGTGGTGACTCGACCGACAGTCACGGTAGCTAACGTAGCACAACTAGATTCAAAAGAGAAAATCTGCGAACTTCGACTAATAACGTATGGAGAATCAAAACACGAAGACGAAGAGTAACAAGTTGTTCCGAAACGAATCGCTAATGAGACCAACTGACAACAGAGATCGATGGTTTATGGAGGAATCGATTTTAATAGTTAACGAAATTGACACCAGACATCACGCGTAGGCATAGTCAACTTTTTTTTTACGTTATTCTCACAACGCCAGTAGTATTCGAAAACATTCTTAGCTACAGATTTAGGTACTGAGGTAGTGGATGGCTTTTTTTAAGTCATCTGAAGCAAACGAACACTCGTATAGATAAACCAGCTCTATTTTGAACCTAACTAAATGTTTGGTTTTTGTTTTCGAATGAGAAAGAAATCTAGGAAAGGAGGGGGAAAAAGCGGGTGTGCAAACCGGGAAACCACCGATCATTGTGTGGGGTCGAGATGATGACCAGAATAAACGCCACTTACGCCACTTACATTGGTCCTGTACATTGGTATTGTAGATGGCATTGTAGTCTCTCAAACTATCATGGGCGGCACAGACTGGCAGGGACTTTGGCTATGGAATCTTCGGTTACATCCTTTCCCTTTTTTTTTGCGGCTAATGGGGGAAAACAGTCTAAGACAATTTCAACAATATATTCAATTACTGAGTCGATTTTGAACGCAAAAATTAAGATTGAGATGTGTTGCAAAATACGAGCTTACACAATTTAAAACAAGTTTTTCACCTTTTTGACATTTTGATTGATCTTTCCTGCTAATGGATGGCATTGACTCGTCTGCTTGATTGAAATCATAAGGAAAACAACAAAATTGGTTTAGCAATCTTGTGGCGTAAAATCAGAAGTGAAGGCAGACGCCAGCTAAAAATCAAACGACACACGTTGCCGCTGGTGAAGTTGCTCAGGCGCGCTGCCACTGCGTATAATTCTTTTCACTGTTTTAGTCAAATTCTGTTACAAAATTTGAAATTTCAATAATAATCAGTCAAAAAATACACAAGAAGGTCATCAGACAGACATCCTTTTTTTTTTTTTTGTATCTGCATGTTTGACGGAAAACCCACTGATGTTGCCGCCGTGAAAAAAAATTGATCTACACCACTGCCATCGAAATTTTTACGGCGAACAACTGGGTGGAACGTTATTCAAGTGGAAAGCAGTAAAACGGAGAACGATTATTATTAACAAAATAAGAAATCAAACGAAATGTTAAAAAACGTGAAAAACCTCTTAAAATTGCATAAAATCCTCTCTGCAATGGACGTCAATAGTTCTTTTCCAATTTAATTTGCTTTTTGTTTTTTTCTTTATGGTAATTTTTGTATAAAACACCTCTGTTCTTCATTTCTTCCCCTTTTCTGTGCACAGAGAGACTTCGAGTCTCGTAGCTATTTGCACTAGTGGACAACCTAAAAATAAATGAAGACTTGATAAAAAGAAAAAAAAAATGATATTATTAAACTTTAGGAGAACATGCTCATTGCTCACCACTCACGAATATGTATGCAAATAAAAGTTACAAGTTTTGTTATTTACTAAATGTTCTGTTCAGCAGTGGTCAGATGAGGCTCCTGGATGGAAAGTGAACGTTACTGCAGCGCTTTTTATTCAGAGTCGACTAATGGTTCACCGATTAAATCACAATTTTAAAATTGTGTTCAAGTCAAGCACGCCAATACTTTCCTTAAGAAACTAAATTAGCATTAAATCTATATAACTAAGATCGTAATATTTGTTTGTGTGCGTGTCGCCAGATCAACGAGATTCCCACTTCTAATTCTATTCTATTGAAGTCCGAAGTGGGATACAGAACTGATTTGTCTGTATAAGTAATAATTCTTACTGTCTTTTCAACAAATATGCACGGTACTGATGACGGCATATGTTTTTCCAGTCACAATATTTTCATGCAATCGTGATCTAGGCCTCTGCATCTCTTAACCCTGGCTCTAACTAAATCTAATGAAAGCTTAGGCGACTGCTGACGGGAAATTATATGTATGTGTGTGTGTGAATGTCAGCAGTGGGGACCTCGATAATCCGTATTCTATTGACCTCCGTAGTGGGGGTGGGGGCTGTACTAGTTATTACAAACGAACGAAGAGCATTGTGCTTTCAGCAACTGTGAGGCAACAGTTTGAACTGCTAAACAGAGTTGGCTCCATTGCGCTTTTCGTTTGTGACTAAATTCCTAGCGACGATGGCAGTGCGGGACTAGAATTTTTAAAAACCCAAGGAAAGCTATATTAATGTTTCATTACTGCAAAGCACCAACGTGAAGCGCTCCACTAGTCCTCACTTAACAGAAAACTGTTGAGTTTACACACTATATTTCGTATTGCAATAAAAAAAAACATTGTGTATGTGGACTATTCCATATATTGCAATAAAACTGTTCGCTTTGCACACTGTTAAGTATGTATCAATAAAACCGTTGGCTTTGCACACTATTACGTGTTTTGCAATAAAACCGTTATCTTTCAACACTATTCTACATGAACTGCAATGAAACCGTTGGCTTTGCACAATATTGCGTGTATTGCAATAAAACTGTTGGCTTTGCACACCGTTCTGTATACCGCAATAAAATCGTTGGCTTTGCTCAATATCCTACTAAGTGTTGATCCTTTTTTTTTTTTATTTGAACTCAGTATAGCCAGGACCAAGTAAAGCATACCGGACAGTTAGCTTAGCATACGTTACTCACCGTTAATCATAGGTATATAGCCTAATCAGGAGCTTATACAGAGTTCCGTTAGGAACGAGGAGTGCTGTAAAGTATTTGGGCTCAATCCTTGTGTGACGGGAACAGCAGCCAACGTCTGCGAATTTGTGTAACCAATTACAAACACGCATTCAGGTAACGAGGAATTTTTAGAAGTCCCGACTTTCATGTCGGAGGTCAGTCAATAGTTTATATACATCTAACAGAGTTATGACTGCACCGGTTGCGTTATGTTGCTATTGTACTAGCTAGGATTTAAAAGTTTGAGAGAATTAAGAGTCTGCCCGGAGGGGGCCGAACAATTTGGTCTGGAGTGCAGGTGGAGCACGGAAGCTAAAGCATTTTACAGTAGGCTACGTACGCCACTGCTGCATCCTGCTTCTGGAGAGTAGTTTTTCCACATATTCTAGGGGAAGTTATTTAGCCTTATAATATGCATAAAGTTTTTTTGGGGTGGGTGTACTGGCCCACTGCGCCCCCCCCCCCTTCCTCCCCCAATTCCTTGCATCAATGATGATATGACAAACGCTACTGAGTAGTTTTTTCCCTTCCTTCTTTTTTATGTACTCCTGGTACAGTTCAGAACGGAAATGCACGTTAATAACGTCACCCGCTATCAAAGCCTTTTTTTTCCGGCATAATTGTAACATTTTGACATGACGGAAACGTTCACATTTTGGTCGAAAAAGCATATCTCGACTGTGCCTGTGTGTAATTTTACAACAAAAAATAATAAATTAGACCACGTCTTCGTCATTAGTACATTTTCAATTTTTAAAACGAGAAGTTCAGGTTAATCATAAAATTAAAAAAACATCGAAGGTAACATCGTAAGCACGAAGCAAAACTTAACATCAGTTAGCCTATGGCACGGGGGCTACGACATAACAAAAACTACGAAATGTGTCAAGCAACCGATTTTTAGTGACCCTTCTGGAAAAAAAAAACACCAATATCAGCCATTATAAAGAAATCAAAGATAACGCTCACAGTTTAAAAAATAATAACAGTGTTTCGTAAGAATGATTATACATCAAATGACGGATATAAAACATCATTTTTGCGTGTTCCGAAATTAACCTTATGCTGACAGCTATAAAAACAAATGACAAATAATAGTCACCTCTGCCACAACCGGATGGTAAACATGATATCTACAGCTTCATTCATCAAAGACATCGTAAGTGCCATCGAAAGCTAATTTTTTTCTTTCCCACAACAATTACGATGATGAAAGGAACGTGAGGTGAATGCAAGCCTATTCACTCGGCGGAACGTCTCAATAGCCTTAGCGTTCCGTATTTGTACTTCACAAAACACGGTCTTTTAAGTCTATTTGTATAGAAGCGATGAATTTTCCGATCACAATCGTTCAGCAACTCGTAACCTTATGAAAAGGAACACATCGTGTAGGTGCAAGGATAAAATTGCCATACATGTTGTGTTTCCCACATGCAATTTTAAAAGGCTAACTTAATAATGAAGGCTTCCTACAGAAAACAGAAAAGAGGACAATAGGCTTTTCAATGTACCAGGCCGGGGCAATATCAACACCTCAAAATGTTCCGCTAAAGTCAATTATTTACGACAACCTACAAGAGCCTTTAACTCTTACGGTATTTAAGGTCAACATCTTCTCGATTGGCTTCCTGTTGTAGATAAGCTTCTTCTTTCCCTTCAATACGATACACTTGACTAAAATGAACCATTGCTCTTCCTTAGCAGCGGACGAGTGAGAGGAAGGTTATGTAATTTGTTAAATCGTTTGCAAAGCCTCAAGACCGTGAAATTTACCACTTGCCTCCGTAAATAGGACTGTAGTTATGCCACAAAATTGAGCTATCATTTAGCAAGTCGTAAAACCATAACCAGCGCTTTTTTTTATTTAAAGAAACATTTCACAAATTGAGCTGTATAACTTGTTTTTTAAGCTAGAGTGTGGTTTTCAAAATCCTGCACTGTGAAAAATGCAGCGTGTTTATTGCCTAATTTTTTTACAGCTATGAACAGTGTTTTCACAGTATTATTGTAAACTTCACTATACCTTTTTTTTTTATTTTCATGCTGTTAATCGTACTGTTACAGTAGTTTCATAGTTAAACACAGCCAGTAATTTTGGCAGAAAAAAAACTTTTGTTTTGAGTAAACTCTGCTGTCTTCAATCGTAGCACTGTATACACATAATTTCAAAACAAAAAAGATATCTATATCAATATCTTCTACAAATTTTCGAAAGTTGAGTCAGTAGTCTGGAGTTATAGGGGCTCAGACGACTGTACCGTCTTCATCAAGCAGAAACAGAAAAATACATCACTATAGGACAGAGTGACGTGATTTTTCTGTTTCTTTGCCTGATAAAGACAGTCGTCTGAGCCCCTAGAACTCCAGATTACTGACTGTCGAAAACTTGTAGAAGATATTGATTGATATAGATATCTTTTTTGTCAACATCTTCTCGATTGGCTTCCTATTGTAGATAAGCTTCTTCTCTCCCTTCAATACGATACACTTGACTAAAATGAACCATTAATCTTCCTTAGCAGCGGACATAGTGACGTGATTTTTCTGTTTCTTTGCCTGATGAAGACAGTCGTCTGAGCCACTACATCTCCAGATTACTGACTGTCGAAAATTTGTAGAAGATATTGATATATATATCTTTTTTGTTTTGAAATTGTGCGTATACTATGCTAAGAAGATGATTCTCGAGTTTCAAAGTAAGCGACACGACATTTTTAAACTTTACTGTCATTTCAAAGTAAATTGAAACTCAGCAAACGGTTTGCATTAAATACTGGTCTTGTGAGAAGAGGCTCAAGATACACTATTCTGAGAAAAAAAGAAAAGACAACTTCCCGAATAGACTCGAACCCAGGAATTCCCACACACTAGGCTGGGTGCTACACCCACTGCACTACCAAGGCCAAACAATGTATTCCCACAAGGCCAGTTTTTAATGCAGACTGTTGGCTTCGTTAACCATTTACCTTGTAATTTATTCTTTATTAGTTAATTGAAACTTACAACTTAAACTTTACTGAATTTTTGTTTATTTCAGACAGTGTACTTTCACAGTGTTCTCAATCAGTGAATAAGGAAAGACTTTTTCCCCATTGTCTAAGGGTTTTCATCATTTTTACTACCCCTATTACAAATCGAAGAACTTGTTAAGCATATCGTTTTTCGTGTTACTTTTTTAATTGCTACCCGTTAGTCAGCCTAAATTTACTACAGGAAACCTGTAAATGACAGTCTTTCAGAGTAACGTTTGAACCCTGAAAAAGAAGTTTTCACAAGGATTGAATCTTTTGTAGAGCAGGCAAAAACTGTAAACATTTCGTCGCAACTTGAACCTTATAACACCGCCAACAAAACAGGATGGGAAAGAAAAATCCAACGGAAGCAATTCCAAGAAGGAAGGAAAAAAGTTTGGACTATAGATAAATTTCTGCCATTGCACTTTTAATGAATCACCATCCCTGTATTTTCCACGATTGTAGACTGGAACAATGCCCAGCTTTTTACCTCCTTATACAACCTGAGGCCCAAAATTATATAAAGGTTATACATAAAATGCCAGTTAGCAGTGCCGTAACTGAGGGAACTCAACCAAAAACGCAACAAAAAGTAGTTGGTAGAGGCAACTCAATCTTCGATTCTTGTTGTTGTGATGGCAACATATCAACAGTGAAAGCAGACGAAATATTTCTTATTACTTCACAACCAAATCCCTTTCTGCTTATATTACAAAGCAAACAAGTTCAGCTGAACCACTTGCACCTCCTTCTGAACAACACCGTATCGTCCCTCTGACTTTTTTTTAGGAATCGGTCTAGTAATAATTGAACTGTGGGCAGTCTGTTTAGTTCAGTCCGTTTGCAATGGGCAAAAAGAGAGAAGCAAGTGGTTCCAGCCATCGGAAAGAAAGAGGGAAATGAATAGCGAGAAAAAAAAAGTTTACTGCAACTGCTTAATTTCCACTGGAAATATTTTTTTAAAAATTGGTTATAAATTTAGTCACAAACTTTGCGAAACCAGTCGTGCTGAAGAATGACCAAAAAACTGCCCAAATTTGCTTGACAATACGTAAAAAATTTGTTCTTCGGAAGCCAGAAATAGGCTCCAAAATAGTGTAAACTGCTTCAGCTTCCGGTGGGGCTCAGTCCTGGTCCCACTGGGGAAGATTACAGCGGGGAACTTCATAGCTGGGTTTGTCGTGTTCGTCCCAAAGTACTTTTCTGGCTGTGCTACTCTGTGTGATGCATCAAACTATTTGACTAAAGAGTTTACATTTCATTAACCCCCTCCCAACCTAGCATTCTGGCCGAGGGGGGAGGGGAGACATCAGCATGGGTTGTCGCCTATGGTTGCCACTTAGTTACAGCACTGGGAACTAAGTGTCACCATAGGGTACCATAGGCCACCATAGGGTTTTATGACAAGAGCCTAGACAGACTAGTTTCCTGTCCTCAGTTTATGTCCCCTGTCTGTTTTCAATCTGATCAGACTTCATATTCAACTATGGCATTAATACATTTACCAACGTTACACCCGAATTTTTTTATCAACATTTCTCGTTTTAAAGGTACATTCCTCCCGGTTGGCTTTCCTGTACGGCTCAGTTTTGCAACATTACTGCAGACGAGCGTAAATGTTGCCAAGGCATTAATTTTTCAGTTTGTCCCCTCGTATGAAGCCATTTGGTTACATTTGCTCTAACCTATGTAAATATTGCAAAAGCTATTTCACGCAGGATGCTTGAATATAGTGAACAAACCATGAACAACTTTCCAGTAAAAACATAAAAGCCTGCATTATGACGCAGGCTTCATGTTTCGACTGAAAATATCCTGTGGCATGGCCAATTGCCCTGCACAGTGCACAAGCTAAAACTTAACGATTGCTAGCCTGCTTACAGAAGTGCTTGCTAGCCTGCCGAAAACCTTAAACTTGATGGCCCTGACACTCGTCTTCTTCACCAGCAGTACAAAACAGAGACCGGGGAGTTTGCCGTTAATATGTACTCGACAAAACCTTAATGAAAAACAGTTTTGAGAAAAATAATAATAATAAATTTCTTGGGAGTCTTACGTCAGAAGCAAACTAATGCTCCTATAAATGAAACTGCTTAATTTTGAACCATACTGAACGCCTAAGGAAGGAAAAAGAAGTCTAGCAAGGAGAGGGGCAAACCCCCAAATTCGAACAGGGAAAAACCTACGATCACTGAAGAAGGATTAGATAATGTCCAGAATAGGTCAGAATTGATTCCACGACAACAGAACATCACCCTGGCCAATACTGCCTGGCAGAGACTTTGCCAGGATCCTTTCCAGTCATCGAGCAGATCAGATGAATTCTACCAATGCTCGGCCGCAACGACCACTATCCTTCTTGTTTAACTGATTTTTTTCGGCCTTTCGCATTGTTTACCGTTAACAGATGAACAAGAACATTTGCTATAAACCGTTAAGGTTCTTCGTAGCTTAACAAAAAAAATTAGTGCCACAATATTGCTACGCAGTGATAGGTACACACCAGTTCACATTCTTATTTCTTACCTCATTAATTTTGTTCCAAAACGACTTCAAGCAGTATTAAGCAATACACAAGAGAAAGACCGAGCTTATTCAACCGGGTACAGGCCCGTTGTTGGACATTTTTACTTATCCTAAAATACTTCCTTTCTAATTTAAGCTTCTTTTCGTTTCGAAATAATGCTCCCTGCTTAACATTAACCACCAAAACTTAAAATCAACTTACTGGTGCCCCACCAGGGCGGCACCCTGTATTACACAACTCATTGACATCGGCTCATTGATCCCCACTTTCGTTCCTGATTCATCCATAGCCGCAGGTTTGACCAGTGGGGTTGGTACTTGGCTTCCCTAACGGTAAGTATTTTACGATAAGTAAACACTATTTTTAAGTTTAAGACTACGTTTTTACTTGTCTCGTAAAATACTTACCTTTCTAATTTAATCTGCATTTTTCCAATAGGATAGTGGGACCAGTCGAACCCAGAACCTGTTGCCAAAAACCTTGAACACAAATAATCACACAGATGCCAGAGAAAAGAAACAGTATGAGTGATACTAACCATCTCCACTGCTTCATTCAACTGCCTTCTTTGGTCGTCTAGTCACCTCATCGTCTGCTAATGCGACTACCTCATCCGCAAGACTTCCAGCGGCCGCAGGGAAATTCGTTACTAATGGCCTACGAAAGTCGTCCTATTCGTCCATGATAAAGTGGTTAGGATCTTATCCAGTGGTGTTCCTACCATAATCGCCCAAGATAAGGCTAGAGAACACAGTTCATGAGCCCGAATAGAATACGGTGGAAGCGTTTGACTCGGAGGCTGCTCATATGTCCTTCTGATGACTTTACAAATCCAAAGAGCCACCAGGAAAGGTGACACAGGGTCCTTGCTTGGACGTCCAGACTTCCAGCAGCCACTGGAACATTCCGTAACCAATGTCCAATGAAAATCGTCCTATTCATCCACAAACACGCTGTTCGGATCTCATCGACGGGTGTCCCTGCCACAAATGCCCACGATGAGGCTCGAGCATGTCGATCATGGGCACAAACAGAATCTGCTGTGATCGCCTGATTCGGCGACTGGTCATATGTCCTTTGATGACGTCAAGAGAGCCACCAAGGAAGGTGACAAAAGTCCTTCCATGGACGTTCAGAAGTCCCCATCGATTTTAAAGGAACAGATAGGCCCCTAAATACATCTGGTTCTCAGTGTGCTCGTCAACAGAGGATCCTTTTTCATGATAATATCTAACTGCTCAGAGAGGACTCTCTGACCTCAGATGATAACAAGTAAATTACTATGCTCCAGGACTTGTGCTGCCTGAGGAAAACCTTGCCCCTCACCATAACTACCAGTTCCCCAAGCTTTACAGCTGCAGCCAGGGCGAAGGGGCAAACCATCTTCAAGATCAACAGGAGGAAAGAAACTTAATGGATCGTGGAACACATGGCAGACCAGATAGGCCGAAAGATGCAAAGAGAATATCCCAGGCAGGGCAGAGAGGCGTCAAACTCTAGTTCTTTGCACTCCAAATGCTTGAACAAGTTGAGAAATGACCATGTGTGAAGCTGATCCATGCCTGCCGCAAGAGAAAGGAAGATCTAAAAATCGACCTGCAGGCCTTGATGGCTGACAAATTTACAACCTTCATAGAAGATAGATTCAAGGAATCTGGCAACCACTGGCACAGACGGACTGCAGGGTTCCGCCATTTATGTCTTACCCACTAATGTACAAGAGGCGCTCGTAGAAAAGAGTAGAAAAGGGGACAGTCCACTGCCCACGAATGGACAATAATTATGATGGAGTCAAACAAGACACGAAAATTGTCTGTTTCCTCTGAAAACAAATGGGATATGTCACCCCGGGCTTCCAGTCAGTGAACGCCACCAGAGTCATCATTCGTCCCAATTCCAGGGGGAGAGCATTCTTCACAGCTGTTCGACCCAAGCATATTCTTCACAGCTGTTCGACCCATGCCGATCACCATGTGTTTCAAGAAAGTATGGAAGCGTCGCTTGGGGTAAATGTTGAGACCGCAATGTCCAGAAACCTTGCCATGGAGGATCTAGCAAGATCTCACAAATGCTGCCTTCCAAAAAATACTCATGTGGAGTGCGGCACCTTTCCTCCCCATGATAGTTCTACACAAAGAACGAGCTGTAGATGGAAACATCAACCATGATCACCAAACTCCGTTCAACGGCCTAGCTCCACACGTGCCTACGTGTCGACTGCTCACTCCAGAAGGGCCTACGAGAGAGACACGGATCTATTCCACCACTTTGGCCGAGGAGCCAAAAAGAACAGAAAAGTCAATATCAAGCCATTACGATGTCACTAATAACCCAGCAGGGTTCATGACGTGGCGTTCGAGAACATCGACGTAAAGCAGCCTAGCATCCCCCTACGACCAAGTGGTTGCTGCTGGGCTAGCTGAATGCACGCTGTCACTATTGTATGGATGATGGGAGCTTCTGTCAGCCTGCAAGTCGTCGGAGGTAGAGCCAGAAGATGTAAGGCTGTTAACCTGTACGTTTGAATTCTTTGTGTGATATAACAAACAGGGACCAACAGCTCGTTATCCATCCACCTGACATCACCACCCTCTTGCTCAGATCCATTTAGATCCAGTCTCCATACTACTTGGCTCGGGTGCACGATCGGTAGACGACTATCTACGATGCTTCTTCGACTTTAAAGCAAAAGTCGAAATTTGAGAAGGGGAGGAGGAGGAAGTATGTCGTGCACCAAATAAACAACTGCGTTCAAAACGATATTTTAAATCTCTTCTCCAGGCTGCCAAGAATACGGCAGATATCGCAGCTAATAAAACAGGGCTTAGAACGTTAGGATCGTCGTTCAAACGAGTGTTTCCCGCGTCAATGATAATGTCCCAAATCAGAGGTGAAATGTGGACCGTAGTAGAATTAATGTTCAAATCAGCACATACCTTAGGATAAGTAAAAAAAAAAAAAAACTCGAATCATTCGATGTCTTTACTAAGATGAGCATCAAAAGCACTAGCCCGGTAACTGCAACGCTTTTTGGACCTATTTCCCATGTTTTGTCTGACTTAGCACACCTATTTCAAACTTTCAAATTTCCTGTTCAGAAAAGAAAATGCAAATTTTGCAAGGGTTTGTGCAGAAATCGTAGCTCCTACACTTGTGGCACGGAGAATGATGATCTCCGCCTACACGAAGTACGCACGTTAAACAAGGATTGGGTTCTTAACGTAGCATAGAGCAGATGTCTGCTTCTCGCTGTGCCCAAAAACGAAAGTGGGGATCAATGGGCGCTCCATGAGTTGTGTAACACCGGGAGAGGGATCAAGTTGGGGTGCTGGCCTGGAGGGGAGCCGGTACGTTGCCTTTGTAAACTTGGGGGTAATAGAGCATTATCTCGGATTTTAGGAGACAAGTAAAAATAAGCGTCAAAGTAAGCTTTATGCGGTAGCAACTTTACTAGATGCTATTTTTTAGCGTTTATGGCCTTATTATTTATTTGGTTTTAGTGCTACCATGTAACTACTGTAATAGCTTCGGAACTGCCTGCTAGCCGAAATATAAGGTGTTTTATCATTTTTACTCTGATGATACCACGTGTATACACATTGGTATCGAAATGTTAGTGTTTTAATCTTGTCGCATGTGCTTCTGGCTCTAGTGGTTTTTAATGAACTGATATCTACTAGAAAGCAACCAGTTATAAGCAATTTTAGAAATGACATAATCACGTAGTTTGATTTTATTCTTGAGAGTTCGTTCATAGCTGGTTGCCATGCAGTCGCGGAGATATACTGAAGACGCAACATCGAAATAAAAGTAATTAATTGCGCATCTGTGGCTGCGCGGTGCTCCGACTGAATTATTGGCATAAACCAAAGCTGCAGTCAATGCTGCCAAGGGGTAAGAATTTATTTTTTATGGTAGGTTTCGTACCACCACTTATTTATTCACTCTACTTGTGTGCAAGAATTCCTCGGGTCTTTCTTTCCCCAATATAAGTAGGAGAGAGAGGAGGATGGGCTTGAATCGGAACCTCCAGCATGGGAGTCAAATTTCAAAACGCAACTAATGACGGAAATTATTCTACCCCCCCCTCCCCCCCCCAAAAAAAAAAAATTCAAACACTGCTTATCACCGTCAAAGACTGCAATATTAGTTTACAAATTGTTCTGGTTGGCTTTAAGTCCCACTTCCCTTTCTCATATTAAAAAAAAAAATGAAAATGCCAAAAGTTCATTTATTCAAAAAGCTCTTCGACGTAACCTAGACCTTCGTGCAACCTGCAAATCATCCATGAACGGCACATCATTGTCTACGCCGTCAACACGTCGTGAGCACAATGAAGCTTTCAACTCAGAAAACAGCCGACGTTCCCGTAACTGTTACCCGACTGCAAATGCAGGCTAAACGGAGACGAGGTTAACACGATTACGGCTGCATCAAACGAACAAAATTTCTTTACCATTGTTTTTACTTAACCTAGTGAACAGCCCACCTCAACCTTGGGAAAAAACGAAACCATATGGTTGTAATCGTGGATCATCCTCAACTAATTGCTTATCAAGATAAGGATATGCAACACGATTTTCGCACACTTCGCCTCATTAACAATTACTGGCCAACCTGGAAAATGCTAAGGAAGTAGCTAATTACGAAAATCAAGTTTTAGATGAATGTTGAGAAATCCAAGACACGTTCATTAATGAGATTAGAGCGTTAAGCCAAGTATAGAGACACAAAGTGATGAAACAAGCCAATCTGGATAATGCTGCACTAGACATCATATAAAGGCCCAAGATAAAATTGCAAACGCATAAACACGATTAAGATAGGCTTCACAGCCATTTTTTCTAAATCACAAGCTGGTTGATACTTTTAGTGTTTGACAGAAGAGTCAGATGCAACCATTATGTCAAAGAAATATGAAACCCCCTCCATCATGAATCAAAACAAGATGAAGAAGCCTGCACGCGGGGTGCGAGAGACTGTACCAAGAAACCCATTTTTCTTTTTTCTATCAATGTATGACGTCACCAATTTCAACATCACTTGTGAAGAACCGCCTAGATTTATGGCCTCAAGCCAAAGTAGGTTACCCAATTGCAATGATGCGACGGATTTTGAGGGGGCTCTTTATGTTCCCTGGGCTTGTTGCCCCCCGGAACCTAAAACTGGCAGTCATGATATACAGTAACTGTAATATGTCGGGCTCAATATTTGATATATTTTAATTTTCACATCATCATAATATCTGAGGGCTTAACTTCAGAGATGACATGAACGCGTTGATACGACTAAGATAAAAAAAAACACCTTATTCTTATCGTCTTTCTGGTCTCGTAAGAACGAAGTTAAAAGTAGACGTATACTTGGCAACGTTGCAAAGTTTCTGTTATCCAATCATATGAAGACCCTGTAGCCACATTACCCAGGTTTCAACAAAACTAGTTATTTAGTGCCCAATAAACAATGGAGAAACATAATTGGAACAATAAAATTAAAATGCTGAAGCGTTGGGCGCTAGCATCACTGCGCCAAGTAGAGGAAAACAAAACTTCGCTACGCCAAGTAGAGTAAAATTAAACTTTGTAAATCGAAAATCGAAACAGTACATTAAAACCGTAAATTGAAATTAATTCGGAGAATCGTTTTGTGGGAAGAAAACTAAAATGTTCAAACAGAATGCCACTCGTGTTTTTTAAGAAATCTGTCATTTATCCGTTTTAATACTCAACTCATTCGATAACTATAGTTGAGAATTTGTTTTCTTTCCGCAAACCGAGCACCATGCTCGACTTACATTGAGAATTTCCCTGAAAGAAATTTGCTCACTTGATCGTGTACTAAATTCGCCCAATCACAACCGACTTACAGTGAGAAAATCCCTGACAAAAATGTGCTCACTTGATCGTGTACTAAATTCGCCCAATCACAACCAACTTACAGTGATAATCACGCAGTAGCTTTCAAAAGCTACTGCGTGATTATCACTATAAGTCGATGTTCATTGGCTAAATTTAAAACTAAATCAGTTAGGCAATATCCTGTAGCTTTCATCGGTCGACGCAGTGTAATGCAAAACCGTGCAAAACATGGCGAGCGCTTTCTGAAGTTGATACGCTTTCCGTAGTCACTCGCTTCAAACGTTACACAATTGACACGTTACGACACGTTTGTTGAATTCATTTCAAATAAAAGTATGTATTTTCCTACCAGTAACAGTCCGGAAGGCCTTTCTTTCGAAATACGCACTGTGTCGAACATTTCGGCACCCTAGCAACGCCTGCAATCACACGTAGAAGGCGGCGGCGAACCCCGTTAATTCACCTGTGTCGTTAGGCCTAACGTCAACGTAACCTAGCAACAAATTCTGACACCGTTTTGAAATTTATTATACGCGCCACTACAGTCCGTATTTGATTTTATTTTTTAAATTTACTCTTGCAATTTAAAAAAAAAAAATTATGTACTGCATTTATTAATTTATTATTACGAAATTGTTTCAAGTAAAAAAAAGTTAGGAGGTGTGCGTCAATGAAAAATTCTACAGCGGCGGCGAATATCAATTTTATTCCTGGCGGCCGTAGTGCCAATCGGCGCGCCGATATTTGGACGGCAGCGCGACTTTTATAAAATTTTTAAATGTTGTGTACGAAATTTAGAGTGCTGAATACTGAAATATGACGTATGAAAATTCTCTAACTAAATACCCAGCGAGCTATTGGAAATTCTCAAATTTTTTTCAACACTCGTGTTTTGGCCAATTAAACTCACTCGTGCTATTTATTGGCAGATAATTTTCCTCGTGCTACGCACTCGGGAAATTAATGTCTGCCTAAATAGCACTCGTGAGTTTATTGGGGCCAAAACACTCGAGTTGAAAAAAATTATCGATAATTTCCTTAGCTCTTGGGATATTACGTTTGATAATCACGCAGTAGCTTTCAAAAGCTACTGCGTGATTATCACTGCAAGTCGATGTTTCATTGGCTAAATTTAAAACTAAATCAGTTAGGCAATATCCTGTAACTTACATTGGTCGACGCAGTGTAATGCAAAACCGTGCAAAACATGGCGAGCGCTTTCTGAAGTTGATACACTTTCGGTAGTCACTCGCTTCAAACGTTACACAATTGACATGTTACGACACGTTCGTTGAATTCATTTCAAATAAAAGTATGTACTTTCCTACCAAAAACAATCCGGAAGGCCTTTCTCTCTCGAAATACTCACCGTGTCGTTCATTTCCGTAACCTAGCAACGCCTGCAGCCACATGTAGAATCCGGTGGTGATGCGCGTTAGCCGGACGCAAATAACTTTTTTTGCACGGGCCTTCGGGATCCCAGGCGTCGTTCGGATCTCCGGCGTCATTCGGATCATGTAACCTCGCTCCCAGAAGTTCTCTGCTCTCACACCAGCTGACAAATCATACATGGTGGAAAACGGCGCCGATTTAAGTGAGCCCAAGCAAGATTAATTCCACCATTGCAATATACGCTATTTGCAATGCTATTTCACGAAATAATCGGTGTACCATCCACATTACTGCTAGCTAAAGGTAAGTGAAGACTCACCTTGTATTGTACTTCGCGATAAGAGAGGAGCCATCTCGATGTCCACTTATAGTCTCTAACCGACCGCAATTTGAAGGGCTGACTTGCCGAAATTGCGCAGTTACACGCCGCAATTTTTCATATGAGCGCACACCTTTACAATGACATTTGGCTGACGTCATCCACAGATCGTATACTATCGGGCGACGGTTTTTCGCTTAAGGACCTCGTTTGAGGTTATCATACTTCAAACGTCTTATGTATATTCTGTAGAGCATAATACCTTTTGTACTTGCGCACTGCAAGTATCCCACCCACGTACTTGAATTTCGCCGGATCAGAATTGAACAAATGTGTCTGGCTTTTGAGGAGATGTCGCTGACGTAAATCGCCTCCACCCATTTTTTGGCCACAACCGCATAAATGCGACGTGTGACACGTCGAATTAAAAAGGAAGGACTTCAGCACTGTTTGCATGTGACCGTCATGGCGGTGGCCTGCATGCCAGCTGCGCTTAAGTAAATGAATGCAAGACTTCAAAATTTGTGCATTTATATACTTTCGTAAGCCTATAAGTTGTTGGCTCCTAACCATTAAAAAGGGACAACTCGTTTGCATGAGTGTTTGTATGTTCACCTTATCTAAAATATAAAAAAAAACGTAACAAAATGCAGAGGTTAAAAAAAAACTTGAAAATGAAGTGTAATGTTATGCATCACAAGGGAGGACCCCAACGTACACTACAGAGTCAGTGGAGCTCGCAGCCCAAACTGATGACCTTGAGGAATGTTTGCAGTGAGCAAAGAAGAAGGGGGGGGGGGGGAGGGAAGAGATGCTATCTAGTGTTTAGCCAACTGTTTTCGCAAAATGCCCGTTACAAGAAGTGGCCTTTTTGTACCGCCATTTGCTAGTGCGGCACCCTAAAAAGGGCTAAGAAAAGGGCCAATAAAAGAGAGCCATTTAAAAAAAAAAGAAAAGGCCCTCTGAAAAAAGTACTGTGCCCTTTCACTAAAAATGTCCCTGCCTTCTCGGGGTCTATGTAAGCTATTGATTTGGCATATTTTTGTACTACAAAATCCACTTTATCAGAGACTTATTAAAAAAACTAAAATAAAAACTGAAAGAGTCCGCTCATATGAGGGGCAGGGAGGAATGGAAAATATGACCCCCAACATTTTGGATGATCCTCCCCGAATCCCGATTCAACATTACTCTTACTCCCGCCCACCACAAAAAAGTAGGCATACGCCTTTTCAGCTAAGTGTAAATGAATTCCTCTAGACTAATTAAAAAATACCGTTTCGCATCGACAGCTTCCCAACTGCGTGGAAAACAAGCCATAAAATACGCTCTTGAAAACAGTCAAAGAAGTGTTATTTAAACCACCTTTGGACAGAGAGTCGTCATTCATGACGGCAGATAAACTTTTGGTAAGGGATGCATGGCACTACTAAAGCAGTTCTAGTCAGCATGTTCATGCCCTTCACAACATCAACACATGCAACATGAAAAATAAAATACCTCATGGTGCAAACACTTTTTAGAAAATAGTTTTAAAGAACCATTCACCGGATATCACCAGAAATAACGTGAAACTCTTATGAACATTTCTCTATGGCATTTTTAGAAATTTTGGCTGCTAGTGTCTTTTTTTAAGTCCATGAATGATTCTCCTCCAGTTTGGTCAGCGTTTTTTTTTTGTAACATCCTCCCCGATTAGCCTAAAAAATGTATGACTCCCCCCCCCCCCCAGAGAAAAAAAACACACCCCCCCTTGGCCCCCCCCCCCCCCGGAGATAAATAATGGCCGATCCCTAAAGTTGGTTGAACCATTGGATTATATATTTATGGAGGTTGTGACGCTGATCGAGTTTTTTTTTTTAATTCACTTGCTATATTTCCGTGGGAGTCAATATTGCTCACGCTGTTTACTTACTGTTGGCATATCTAATTCAAAAAAGGTCCAAGAATGTGCCTGGCAGCCACTATTTTATTTTCTCTTGTACTCTTGACAACAATAACGCCGAGAATTAAGATTTATTTATTTATTTATTAGAAGTAAAAGCCCTTACAAATAGGAGTTTCGGAACGGGGGGGGGGGGACCCAGGGAGGCAATAAAAATCATTGTTTGCGCACAACATCCGGATGATATAATATGCACTCAATACCCACACGACGAAAGAAGACAACAGCATTCAGATAAGTGGTAGATGAGTGACAGGGATATTTTCCTCGTCATTTTTTTAAAACATGTTTTTGCCTTTTTTTTTTTTTTACGGAACGAAGAAATTATTCAACTGGATGGCGTTATATTAAAAATGGGCCTTTTTACTGCGTGGTTTTTGCGCACCAGCGAACTCACGGACCGCTTTTATGCCAACTTTTTTATGTTCCACTAATATTTTCACGGCCGGTAAATCGCGCCACGTCTTGATGGGCTTATTCGAGGTGAAATCGAATTGAGCTGATGGAGGGTGGGGTGGGAGGAGATTTAAGTGAGAGAGAGGCTGGGTAGGTGGGACAAGGTATTATAGTTGCGTGGAACTCCCACCAGGGGATTGGGACGGAGTGGCCCTCAGGGTCACTGACACTCTCAGGCCAGAAGCACTACACTGGAAATAATGCACTGCTCCCTTTCTATCAACTACGGTTGCAACTAGTTAGTGCCCAACAAAACCAGAATCGCCTACTTATTTGTCTAAAATGGCCTCAATTACGCTCAATTAATCCATTAATTTAGGCAATTTATACTAGTACATTACAGTACCACGCAGTTTTTTAATTGTAAAGCGTTTAAAACAATTTTAAGTACGAATTCCAAGGTATATATATATCTTTTTTTTTTGGGGGGGGGGGAGGAGGAATTTTTTTTCCGTAGATGTAGCGCTCTTGCAATTTTTATAAAATGTACGTTTGCCTTTTGGGTCGAATTCTTTAGGGGAAAATATTCAAAAACCTACGTAAAACATAAAACTACGTAGCGACAGGTTTATGCGTGAGTGCTTGTATGACAGACATACAACATTAAAAGCGAAGTTAAATATTTATTTACGCGGTGGCTAATTTCGTGAAATACGTTAAACTAGCAAAGTTGGTACAGTTAAATATTTTTCGAAGAGTTTAATAATGTCGATGCCTCCAACAAGAAATACGATTTCCTATCTTTGTACCTTCAAACAGTTGTTTGGACAACACCTACTGGCCAGAAATGGCATCAAAAATGTAAGTTTAGAATTATTTCGTAAAATTGTATAAAATTGTTTAAAACACCGTATGCAGCGGCTTTCAATTATTCTTTTATAGTAGTGTTCAAAAGGCCTATTATTACTATGACTGATTACACACAGTATAAATCACTAGAATTCTCCGGAACCATTTCAGCTGAAATTATAGGTTGATTCAAGAAAGAATATTTTCCTTATATGGACATCTCACTGTTCCATTGCAAATAAATATGTTACAGGTTACTCGCTTCTATATGATTTACCTTGTAACAAATGATGGATCAAACAGAAGCGCGCAATCCATAATACGCTTATTTTTATTAAAACGGTGAGATGCCCATACAAGGAAAAGATTCTTTTCTAAACCAGGTAGCGGTACATACGTTAAAATAGTTTATAGGCTATTTCATTTGGTTGTTTTCTATTTAGCATCGATTGTTCCGATTTTAAAAGGCGCTGGTTAGTGCCGACCTTGTGGTAGCACGGCAAATAGTATCACGGCTTGCCGGCGCAACCAACTGGAACTAGCAAACACAGCACCACTTGAGACGATGACGTCGAGCCAAAAAAAAGAAAAGAGGAACAAGAAATAGGAAGGGGAAAAACGTTCACCTGGAGCCACACTCGCCCATGCCTGGCTCCGGTAAGACCGAAAAAAAATCGTTCAGGAGAAAAAAAAAAACAAACAAAAAATGGCTCTCATAACCATAGTTCACAAACGTGCACATCCCACCCCATTTCGAAATGTAAACAAACCGTTTTTGAATTAGTGTAAGAACGTCTGTAACTATTTACACATTTACTAACGTGCAACTGAAAAAAGGGATAAGTGACTGAACCAAGACTTCTTTAAAAAAACAACCTGTTTTTGTTATTTTAAACAAGAGAAAAAATAACCTTCACAAAGAGCTTGTATAAATAGTTCCGTTAGAAAAGAAGAGTGATGGACAGATTATGACGGATAATAGATTATAATGACGGATTGTAATGCCCTATATGGCAAATTTTTGCGCTACAAAGTACGGTAGCTAAAAGATCTGGGTAAACTTCCATGACGGATCCCAGACGTCAAAGAAAATCCATACACAGTTACAATCATAGCTCGGGAAAGCCGTTCTTTACAAGTTACACATCACGTTCTTTTACTACCAATTTCATACGTAATAAATAACGTCTGCCGTGCCATACCGAACCGTACGTTGGATTTCACACCAAATAATTTTAGTTTAGTACCGAAACCTTGGGCACATGTTACGAAAGTGGCCAGGACGAATAGGTGCAGCAAGGCACTATTAGCTTTATTAATAACGTGTGAAATCCATTCGGTGTCGTGCCACGCTACGAAACGCGCTTCAGGTTCCCAAAACGTAAACAACAATAGTTAACGGGAAGGTTCACTATTGTTGGGGTAGGGAGGAGAAGAACGAAAAAGCACAAATGACCTCGAGATGCTCCTGGAATTTAAGAGGCATGCACCCGAAAAATGTGGTGGGCCATGCACTGCCATTTCTTACGTGAAACCAAACGGTACACTAGATGTGGCCATGCTAGAGGTTGACATGGCTCGGTACGGTACACGCTTTGAATTATTTTGCAATTGTGAAATCAGTACAAGCTTCCCATCTAGCATGCATGCAAGCCTGACGTCAAGGCCAAAACAATTTGCGTAGCAACCCAGGAACAACATCAATGGACTTAATGTGAAGCACTGGCACTGCCAACAGTGGTTTTATCAGCTGACGTAGACTTAGTAGCAGTAGTATAGTGGACGTGTCCGGCTGCTAGAGCCAACGCTTGTGAGCTGCACGCAAATAAAATTGAAAAGGTCTGGATACACCTAACGGACAGGAGGACTTTCCATTTTCAGACATAAGTGCTTAAGGTAGTACTTGACGTCTAGGATCCCGCATATTATAAAGTTTAGCCAGACCTTTTAGTTACACTCTGAAGACTATGATGCTGCCTCGAGTCTAGGCAACGGTCGCATTTTAATTTCAATATACTGGTTGCAGATAAAAAGAAGATAGCATAATTCCTGTCCTGTTCTGGTCAAACGCTTAGGACCAGAATGCTTTTATTGATCTTCATGATCTTCTCCTGCCTTACCTAAAATACTTGGCTTTATGGCCTTAGCACAAAATGTTCCACCTTAAGCAAATGCTTTCTACGTTACCCATATTTACAAAGAAATCCACACGTAACTTACATTTACTTTTTTTTTTTATCTGTTGCATTACGTACTTAGAAAATCGCAATTGATATAAATTAACGAATTCACGCAACCACATCAGCCACATGCATCTGTAAGGTCATGGTGGCTGAGTACTGGCAGAGTTCAGCCTAGATGCTTGAGTTAAGTTGATCTGATTGGTAACTGGAAACAGGACCCTGGAAAAATCCATGACAGGTCTGCACGCCAGGACAGTGTGAGAGACTACCAGCCTTCAGCATTATTATATTTTTACGCTGCCCTGTTACGGACATTCTTTCATCCACCATAATTGGAGGTTTCCCGGTTTTTCCCTGGATTTACCCCTCTTCTCTACGCTTTTAAATTAGGCTGGTTCATCTATACACGCATTAGTTTGTTCCAGACAACCCAGAACTCAAATAATTATATATATATATATAAAAACGTTAATCTTAATTCAAAAGCAGATGCTACCCAACCCTTCAAGGCGTGGTGTGTTGTGCTTGACGACGTCCGTAATATACCAACCATGAAATCAACATTAAAAAAAATTGTTTATGTTATTTCGTTATATTTTACGCTCTGCTGCTTTTAGAGTGGAAAGAGTAGTTTTGAAATTAGTTTACGCAACGAAAGAACCAAGAAATTTAATTTTCTAGCGATTTCTCTGTTCAGCAAATTTTGAACAAATTACGAACAAGCAGTAATATGAAAAGAGTTTCAAAACAACTTTACAAAACCCCTTGAATAACGTGGTTCAATTTGTCAGAACGAGGCAAACTGTCAGCGTTAACGACTGGCCTTGTGTGAACACACGATACACTAATCTGAGAAATAAAGAATACTGTTCCCACTGGGACTCGAACCCAGGGCTTTCAAGTTCAGTCGGCAGTTATCACGAAGCAAAGTGGTAATTCGCGGCGATTATCTTTTTCTCAGATCAGTGTTGCTATCTTGTGATCTTACACGGCCAGTCTTGAACGCTGAATGTTTGCTTCGTTAACACTATACCTTGTGATTTATTATTATTTTTTTTCGTCAGAACTAATATAATAAATTGTTAACTATAAACATCACCAAAGAGTTCTGTTGAGAACAAGGAGTGGACATGCGCTAATATAGTATAGCACACGAAATACTCCAGCACCAACCCTGGTCAATTTTTCTACTATGAAATGTTACAAAAAATTTAAAAGACTGGATTTCATGTAGTGATAGGTCAGCCAGCAAACACACTGATTTATAGAGGGATAACCTGGATGGAGGCAATACATAAAATAAATAAAATAAAATAAATAAACAAATGAACGAGCGAAGCTCTTAAGGTTGACTTTGTTACGAGTTCTTCGTTACTTGTTCTTCATGCATGTGACAGCACTCATGGCCTGTAGGAATACCAACAATCTTTGAAGTGCATGTTGCTGGTCGCTTATTCAGTGCAAAGATATTTATGTGCATATATATATGCACATAAATAAATAAAAAAATAAATAAAAAAATAAATAAATAAAAAACCGCCTTTCCAACTGATAGAGGTTACCTCAGAATGGAGAGATAAAATTCTTCTAGGAAATTGCTCGGATCTTTTACTTGCCGCAATCGAGAAGAGCACGAGCGAGCAAGTAAAAAGACTTACTAAAACCATACTGTACCCATTCTGCAAGTTGGATCGCTTTTCTCACAATGCGTTGGAAGCCAAGTTTAATGTTCAGTTCTGCAAACATGTGTGATAGTCGTGACGAAATGAAAAAAAATTGCAAGTACCACAGGATTTTGCAGAGCGATTTTTGTTGCTCGGTTCTTTAACTTTTAACCAATACACAACAAAATTATTTAGGTTTTAACTCGATCCAGCAGAGCATTCTTACATTTACAAACCAATACATAAAAAAAATACAGCTTTTTTTAAAATTCCTTATGACATGGACGAATTTCGTAGACGAGAAATTGGTCAAGGTGGGTGCTGAAGCCTGTCGACGTTTAACAGAACCCGAACACTGTCAAAAACTCCTAAAGGAACGTGTAAAGCTTCTGGCAGCACATATAAAAATAAAGTCTAATCGAAAAACAACATTTGCAAATACATTCCTATAGGCTACTCACGATTTCACAGAACAACACCCCTCTCCCACCACACACAAAATAACTAGGTTTATTGCATTAAAACGATAATCCTCATTAACATGCAAGTTTAACACCTTGAAATCAACATCATAACAAAAACACAATGGGTTATCCTCTGAACAAGAGAGCTGACGCTGCCATCTTTGCCCAGCAGAGCTTGGAAGGGAAAAGAGGAGCGAGAGCTGGCTTCACTGCACACAACAAGCCATCGTAACTAGCAAGGTCACGGTCAACGAAGCGAAGGCGGGATTGGTTCGCAGCATCCAGCCCTTGAAATCCATTGGCCGAAGTAAGATGAGGAGCACGGGGTGTGGGAAATACAAGCAGTATGGAGGCACTTGTGGCTATCAGTCGGCCAACGCAATCATTTGAGGAAGCTTAAGGTGCAAGCAGCAGGGTGCGTGTGTGTGTTTGCGGAAGAGAGGAAAAAAACTACCGTTGTCATCTAACGGACATCTAAATCCCTCTTTTGCACATCGTGCATGGACAACAAACGTCATGGATTATGTCGCTCCTTGAACTAATATCCGATTGTTTTTACCGATTAATTCAATATTCTTCGATTAAATTGGCGTCTAAGACAGTGACCAATATCAGGTACCGGTTGTGAATTTAGAAACTTCTTTACAATGAAGCTAGTTGTGTGCGTAACAGTGATGTGGGGTTTAATAGTCGTTGCGCAGGACATAAAAACGACTAATGAAGTTGTCGAGACAACAACGCCCTTCTCCAGTCCCAGAGCCAAGCGTCCATGGGGAGCAGTTCAAAGAGTTCCACCTCCCAACAACCTTCATTCTAAGGTAAGCCATGCACATTGCTCATATGTTCACAATGATACATTATTGTTTAACTGTCAAATGCCTTATTTCCCCCTGTTTTTAGTGACATTATTGTTTGTTTGTTTATGATTTTCTTTGAGACTTAGGTCAAAACCTCCTGCTTATAACTAATTTTGAACCTAACTAAACGACATTCTAGAAGAAAGAAAAGTAGTAAAGGGAGGCACCAACCCGTGGATTCAATCTGGAAATTCGCTGTCCAGAAATTCGCAAAGAGGCCAGAAAAGATCCCATAGAAGTCTGGTAGTCTTATATTTTAAAATTTGTATTTGCTCTGGTTTGCTGTATTTTTTATGTGCCCCGAAATCTCCCGATTAATTTTTTTTTTATTGTAAACAAATGTTGTTAGTATAGAAGCCAGTGGGTACAGCAGCAGTGCGTATAAAGCGTAGGCAACGCACATTTAGCGACGTATTCCACTTCTCCAACGTCAACAATATTTTTCAATTTTTGGGCAGGTCACGCAGCTCTTAATTTATCACTTAAGCTAATTCAATTTCTAAGAAAGCACTTGATAATACAGTTTATTTTTGTGATTTCATCTTATTTTAAAAAGTAACTTTCCTTTTCGTTTTCCTGCATGACACACTTGTTTGATACATTTAGTCATTTAATGGTCGGGATGATGGTCACAATACTCAGAAAATTTCTAACAGCCATTACTTTTCCCCTTCAAAACCGAACCCTCAAAACATCAAACAATTGCCAATAGGCTCGTTAACATTCCAATTATTTAGTGTCCAAGGAACTCTTTACACATTTTACACACGTTTTAAACAATTACGCTTTAAGCGCTAGGCGTGAAGTGTGACTCGGAAAAAAGTTGGGTTCGAAGGCTTCAGTGACGTTGCGCACGAGGGGCTGTCAATTGAGCTTAGCTTCCAGTGCTTTGACTTCTTATACCTTCCAGGCCTTGGAGTCCTAGATACATCGGATTCAAACATCAAAAATCTCACAAACGAAAAAATAAGTTTGCCGAGAGCAAAAGTCAAACTCTACAATAAACCCTAAAATCATTGAGGGCAATCAAGAACAACTCAAGTTTTAAAAATTATTAACGAACTAAGAGGTTCAAAAAACGTTAAAAAAAAAGGCTCTGTAGCCTACGGAAGTTTCATGTTTTCTTACATCAGTTTTCTAAAGATTTTCATTAAAATTATTGAACTGCGAACACCAAATCAATTCAGATTCCCGAATTCTGTCGAAGATGGATTCCCAGGCGGGGTAAAATCAAAGTATTTATTGATTCTAACGTTTTAACACATTGTTTGTACCATCGTTAGTTGTTGATAAAATTAGTTTTTACCTCAGACATTCTTGCGTCCGGTGGCAATTACAAAACAACAAGCGTTACAAATAGGAAGATGACACTCGTATAAGCATACTGTCCGTAATTTTCCTTATGGCCAACTGAGTGAATACAGGAAAATTTGTAGTAGTTTTATTTTACAACGACCGTCAAATCAGAACGAAAACGAATTAAGTGTGATAATCAAAATAGTTATCATGAACAGAAGTCGAATTTTTGTATTCTGGTAGACTATCAGCAAATCTAAAATAACTTGCTGTACTCACGGAGTAACATACGCCGGTCTATCCGGTTCCCGAATGCCACCTCCCCCCCCTCCTTCCCCCACATTCTCCCACTGCATGGTTAGATTGAGCCACCTCCCTGGTCACCCCTTTCCCCTCCCACACCCCCCGGCACACACACACACATATGATGAATTTGCTCAGTGCCACCCAAGCCTATTATATATATATATATATATATATATATATATATAGGTAGGAATGACTCGCAACGTGAATAAGTTCACATTTTGTCCAATTTGCCTTGCCTGACCATTCGAGTGTCAGGCCAAATATTGTCAAACTAAATTTTTAAAAATATATTGGATTTCTTTACAAAATAAACGACTTAAAATAAGAATAACAACACCACTAGGGCACAAGCCGAAAAAAAATTCTTTTAACTGCTTCGTGAAGTTTTTAATGCGTATTTTGCTCCCACAACGTCTTCAGACATAGCCACGCCTTAGCTACAAGCAGGGCACAAACACAGCTTAGATACGCTCCGTAAAGTTCGGCTTCACGGCAGTTCAGCTTACTACCAAAGCGCTGCCGTCCGGAATAATACCGTGAGCAACGGCTCTAAAAGTATAATTACGTAGTATTCTCATTTGAAAGGTAATTTTCCAGGCCAGGAAATAGTAACAGGACTTCATTCCAGACAACAATCGACTAAAATAAATGATTACGGTAAAATCACTTACACCGTAAATGCGAAAATGAGGGATTAAAAGGAAAGAACGTCATTAGCAAATCAAAATCATCCATTTAGGAAGGGAAGCATCTACGTAACGATTCTTGCAAGGCTACCTATTAGCTACATCGAAGCTAAAAACAATCTGAAGTTTTCAACATGACTGGATTTTGGCTCTGCCGACTCGTAACGAAATATCACTTGAAATAAATCCCATTACGTTTCGTACGGAATGATACGAATGCACGCATTTATCCACGATATCGCATATATTTTGGTATCATGGCAACGACACTTTCGCAATTCACCAAACAGAAGTGAAAACAACATTTTCCACTGGACGAAAAGGGGAAGAAGGAATTTGCTTTTGGAATCGTTACTCGAGGCGGAAAGGGAAGGAGGGAGGCATGTCATTACATCGCCAACAATTCATCGCGAGCTATTGATCGCTGAACAATACATAGCATGTGCAAACACCTCGTACGGACAATTTATCGCAGCATCCAAGTTAGTCACGGTAGCTCAGCTGTTGGTTTCATGCTAGAAATTCAACGTTTCGATATACGAGGGTTGCTGGTTCGAACCAGCACGCAACATTAGATTTTTTTTTCTATGATTAATTAAACCGGATACAACAGGATATAACGGAAGTATCGTGTCGCCCATATTGCACTCGCTACCCCTGCATTTCTCTCGACCAAAACAGCACAATGCTGATCACCACATTCAAAAGTGAGAAGAGAAAGCCATTTTTAAACGAGCAAGGCTGCGTTTATAACCAAGAGCGTGTAAGTACAAATGGGAAAATAACATGGCGATGTTGAATAATATTCCCTGTGGAATTGTTATGAAGCGACATTGAGTAGTCTTCCCCGCCCCCACAAGGGTTTTGGGGGGGGGGGGGGGAACATGCAGACCACCAGTCCATATGGAAGTTTATTCATGCCCTTAGGCTTGAACAGTGCAAGAATGACTTGGAAATCGAGCAATGTATAGCCGGTGTAGCAGTAGTACAACGCAAGGCATATCAAAATCGACCAGGGCATATCATCACAATATTGTTCGTGACTTCGACAACAGAAACTTCCTTAATTTATCTACGTGGAATTGCTCACAATTTTAACCTACAAGTTTAAACACGTTTTTTAAGACTTTTAATACTTTTTCAGACTTTTTTTAAACACATTTTTAAGCAATTTTTACAATTTTGTAAGTTTGATGTTTCAAGGCGGCTTATTGTTCAAGGTTATTTCTAGTGAATGATTTTCGCTGTTAGGCTTATTTTCCTCTTTCCTTTGTAAACCCTTCAAAACCGTGAAGACAGACGATTTCAAATGAAAACGGGAATAGTTTTGAAAGTTCCAAATGACTTCTAAACGTACGATTAAGGTAAACATTGCATTCAGGTGCCAGTGCGCAGCGGAGCCACCCCCCCCCCCCACCAATTTCCTTAGCAACACCGAGCACCCCCTCCCCATGTACTGCAACATGCAGTGAAGCAACTATTCAGTTTGTTTCTGTATTTTGTCTTAAGATGGACCAGCCTTTCATAAGTTGAAGTTTCAAGATTTGATATTCTTTATGGAATAAAGATTAGTTTTATTGAATAATATTAATTAAAACGTGCGATGAATTGTCAGTCTCTGTACCCATGCTTCATGCAAAAATACGGTCAACGGTCAGTTAATTTGGAAAAAAAAAAAGAGTAAGGCCTCTGGACAGTAGATTGTATTTTCAGAGGTGGGAATTAAGACCGAATCACAGAAATGCAAACCTTAGTTTCCGTTAATCTTTTTCCGGGGTCTTCAGCGGTGAAGACACCATAAAGTATTACCACGTCATTGCCAGCAAATACAACAGCAATGTTGGATGCATGACACACTACTCTTTTATCATGGGGTAAAAGTAATTCCAAAAAAAGGTTACCGTATGAAGTAGCTAGCTTTTTTTTATAGTTTATTATTTGTGGTGAAATGGTAACGTGTTACCAAATACCGATGTTCTCGTCAAAACTTTAACTGCGCTACGGTTTTTATACTTTGGCTGCTTATCATAGTTACTCACCAACTATTACGCACCACCAAAAACGTTTCAGTTTCACCTAAATCAGCAAATTTCCAATAGTTAGTAAAAATTGTCGAAGAAATTCGCTAGTTTCGAAGAAACTGAAACTCTTTTGGTGGTGCGTAATAGTTGGTGAGTCATAATGGTAACGTGTACAACTCTGAAGACATCTCGAAACAAACGGACAAATATTGAGGTTTGAATTTCTGTGAATGTTCTGTGGGGTGTCTGTCTACGCTCTGAAAACTGTGAAGGATATATTTTCCTAATATCGCTCTGCTCTTTAATGGGAAGAGTGCTTCGACCAGGAAAGTGCTAATTTTTCTTTTCAGGTATACCATAGTGTTGAAAGCGTTTAGTAGAGACTTAAAGGAACCTCCTATACAACTTACCAGCATGTTAGAGAAAATTACATGTTCAGCATTATTTGTGCAATCACATGTGGTTCTGCCTAGGATTTTCTGGTCATTCTGTGCACTAGGAAAGATTACTTCTAGAATTTGGCCTAATTTAACTGTCTTAGATACCTATCAATCGTGGTGGTTAATGTGACTGTCCGAGATGTAGCAGTACTGTACCTCGGTAAAACTAAACCTCTTGGCACCCGACACAACGCCAAAGGAGTGAGCGATAGGGTTTTTAATTTAATTAATTACAGCAATTAATCGCCAGTTTCATACATGAATTGGACGATATCAGTACACAAATATGATAAGTTCCTACAATAATATATGAGGCAATTGCTCGGTCAAAATTTTATGCAACTATAACAATAAATGACAATAAACATTACCAGTAATTCAGCCATTCTGCCGAGGCAGTAAAAATGACTGATGATTACATGAGATCAAGCAGGTTTGGTATAGAGCCTTTACCTTTTACGATAAATATCAATTCCGATCAAAAATACCACTAATTCATAACACAATATTTTATTATCATTAAAATCCGTGTAGACTCATCATGTGCGCGTGTGGGTTGCAACCACTGTTGCAAAACGTGACGCACAAGCTGTCTAATTGCGTCTTTTCGTATCATCTTTTATGTTGCAGATTAACTTTTAAGTAATCTGCCTGAATATATTACGTCTGAAATTTTTACCATCAAACTGGCACGCCAGTTGTAAATACACCTGTTTTGACAGTTCACATAAAAGGTTGTCATTATGGCTTTGTATGCTCCTTTAACTCCCACTCCCTAAAAATAACCAGCTGCAACGATAACAATGTAACTAACCTCCGAACTGTATTGACTGGCTTGGGGTATGAAAATAACTTCAAAATAACGGCATAAAATTTAGGTAAACTACTTCCGGAATGCAAGTCGTTTAAAAGAGTCGTAAAGGAGGGTTTGCCCTTTTAATCATGCACATTAGACATCGTCTCCGACAAAATGGAGTGCGGGGTTAAATGCCTCAATGAACAACGGCTCCGCGGATTTCCGATAACGTTAACAAAAAAATGTGCCGAGTCAGGGCCATCACAATTTCACGAAGCGCGGCTACATTCTCAAGAAAAGACGCCATTCTCAAGTTGGCGAGTGCGAATACTCAAAAGAGTGCGACTTCGGTACCATTACGAAGTTTGTATTAAGACACTCTTAAGAAATGTAACCTTATCAAAAGCTTATTGTCGACTACGGCTTTAAAAAAATAGTAGTTTTAAAACACCAACACAAACGAAATAGACGTCCTTTGTGCAATTTAAGGGTCAATAACACACATACACACATACGAGCATTACAAACAATTCACACCTCTCTCCCTAAAGAGGATAGACAGCCTACCCTCGCAAGGCGCACCAACAAGAAGAAAAGGCAATAGTCCGAAAATCTTATCTACAAATTTATATAAAAAAAAATTAAAAACCTCGAAATAAAACGAGAATAGAAATTCAGCCTTAGCAAAAGCTTATTGTTAACTGCGACTTTGAAAAAAAAGTAATAGTTTTAAAACATCAACACACATGAAATAAAAGTCCTTTGTGCAACTTCAGGGTCAATAACACACACACACATGTGCATTAAAAAAATCAAAATCTCTGTTACACACGAGGATAGCCGTACCCTCTCAACACACCGGGAAGATGAAAATACACTGGTCGGATAACAAAAAAATAAAGAAATAAAAAATTCAAGTAAAACGGGAAGAAAATAAACGTAGTTATTTCTAACAGCTTTGAACAGAAAAGGTGAACTCACAAGTCCTCACCTACGCAACCAGCTTTAGCGGACAAAACGTTGAGAATTTTAAGACGAAACAGCGGGTGGTCGAATAACAATGATCAAAAGCTTCCTTCTTCACGACAGCAGAAAGATAGCCTTTGTGCTCCTGCTTGAAAAAAAAAGATAAAAGAGCACGCAGGCGAACAAAAAATAACGAGGCATAAAGAAAAAGAAAAAAAAGTGGTCGTGAAAGGTGCGGAAATGACCACCCTACGTCCTGACCACTTCACACTTACTTCAGAATGGCCCGACCGATAAAAAAAAAATTCAACTAAATAAATAAATAATACAATTAATAACAATGATACCAATGAATTACATAGATACCAACGTCGTCTACCCTTTCTAGCCATTACCGTCACGAAACTCAAAACAATTGTACTAGAGAGATTACACACAATTTATATCTGATACGCATCGCGCAGAATTACGCACGACGTCTCGCTTGCACGTTGGCTTATTAAACTTTCAGCAACACGCGAAGGAAAATGAAAACGTGCCGAGTAGAGTGCAACCGTGAACTTGCCAAACCATTTATTATTAATTGGTTTTTCAAATGGCAAGGTCGAGGGGGCAGGTCTTCACGTTTAAATGCTAACTAAATCAAATTTCACAAACGAAATGGAGCACGTTACGCATTCTTCCTTAACTGTTCGACTTGGTTCAATGGAAAGCTGAAAAATAGTAGCGAACGTGATGTTTTCGTGTAGTGAAATGTGGAGAGATTTAAGACTCAACTAAGTGGAGAGACTTAGTTGACTACAGCGTGGGGAAGGGGGGGGGGCGAGAGGGTGCGTGGAAGAAATTGTTTAATTCATAATATTACTGTCAAAGTTAGTGCTGGGGTAGTGAGGGACATTCAAATTAAATGGCATGGTCGATTTAACCCACAGTTGGCTAAAAACAGGAAAAAAAAAAACTTATTTTAACGGGTTTTTGCCCATAATACATATTTGTTCAAAACGTTATTGTGGTCTAGAATCTGCGTAACGCAACTACGGCAGAGCGATATAAAAAAATTCGATTAAGATTCATCGAGGATCACCAAATGTTGTCAGTAGAGGGGGGAAGCAGCAACTAGATTTTTGAGGACAAAGTGACTCCCAACCTCGAACAAACAGTAGTGAATTTTGTACCTTTGGGAGCCCTACTCCCTTAATCCTGGGCCCGGGTGCCTTGCACCCTTTGCACCACCCCTAATTACGCACCGGGAGGGGGGAGGGGTAGGGGAGCTATTCTTTTGCCACTTACTGCACCGTAATATTGGTTACTTTTTCGTTTCACTTGTGCAATTTTTACACCAGCTTACGAAAGGCTCTGCTAGCAGCCTAAACAAATAAGATATAAAAATATATACAAAAAAAATCCATTAAAACCTCTCATCAAACACAGTGCCTCGTATCTCCCATATTCAACAAACTCTGCTTAATTACTCTTTTTTTCTCAGAAATGTTACGGTAGTACTTCAGTCGCCTACATCAGTTTGTTGAGAACAAAGTTGTGTTTTAATGCCGTATGCATTTAAAAAAAATTTATCAGGCTATATATTTTGTAACATTTTTTTTTAATTTCTTCCTTCAGTTTCGTGGATGCGAAACTAAGTCAAGCGACGATACCATTATCGGCAGAAACAAATATCGAAATAGTAATATCGCCCCACCTAGCGAAGATAAATTAATAAAGGAAGTGGATATTTATAGTTACTGTACCTGCAAGCAATTGGCTGTTTGTACTGTACCCGCGAGCAACTGGGTATACTATACTGGCACTGTATCTGTAAGCAATTGACTGTTTACAGGTATGTGTATCTGTTAGCAATTGACTATTTGAAGGTAACAATTCCTGGAAGCAACTGGCTATTTACAGGTAACAATTCCTGAAAGCAACTGGCGCTTTACAGGTACTATAGCTGAAAGAAACTGGCTATTTTTACAAGAACTGCACCTTAATTAGTTAAATCATTGCATGTTGTGTACATAAAAGTCACTGGGTATTTTTACAAGTACTGCTCCTTAATTAGATAGATCATTGCACGTTGTGTACATGCAAACACGTAACCGCGATAGCTTTTCACAGGTAATAAATATATAAGGGGATATTTTACAAGCTGCTTACCTGCGAACAAGAACATTAGCTTTTTATTTCCCACGTAATGAATTTATAAGGGGCTATTTTATACATACTATACTTGCAGTGATCCAATATTTGAACCATAATTCAGTAGAATGTTTATAGATACTACATCTACAAACAGCAACGTTTGGAACTATTTTATAACTACTGTTATGAAACTACTTGAAACTAAAGTACAGTTTACTGGTGAAATTGCTTCTCTTTCCTGACACACCCTAAACAAGTTGAAAGCCACACAAAAGTGGAAAATGAGATATTACTCCTTAACAGATAAGTATTATTTTGAACATGTAATTCAGTTAGGGTGTCGGCTGAGCCAAGTGGAATTGAAGTGCGTTCTGGGTCGAAAGGTTAATATTCGAATTTTATATAGTTTTTAACTACTCGTACAGTGGTCAGAATGAGGAGGCATTGGTGTAAGTAAATAATTTTTCTGACAACAGATGCACTCATTCAATCCAGGAATGTTACCACTAGATCAAAATACGATGCCATTTAATCTACGTTACAGCCAAACCATGTAACAAATTCTATCACAGATCAATTTTGTATGGATCCTTTCAACTTTGATAATCATGCAAACCAGGTTGGCTGGTAAGGCATTTCTACGTTATTCACATTCAAAAATTGTATTCTTCACAGTAAAACTTTTTTCCCTAGCTGTGTGCGTAATTGTATACAAATGTTAATGGTTGCTTCTGCTTTGCCTTGTTGCAAGTGGTTTCTACTAAAAGCCACCCCACACTCTTCACAGTATTCTTTCGTTCTCTATCCACCACTGTTTCACTTTATCGCACTCTTCACTTTTAAGCGGTTTCTTCCTGTAATATTATGCATGTGTCTTGCTATGGTTTCTGTAAAAGCCATCCACTCTTCACATTTAAACTGTCTGGTTCAAGGGTGTACCAAAACAGAATTACGTCTGTAGACAATGCCGTATTCTCGACAGTCAAACAGCTTCCTCTCACGCTGTGGAAGCTTATTACATCTTACTAGCAGAACTACCCGGTTTCGCTCGAGTGGAGTAATACAGCCCATTGTTAAGCATGTGTCATTAAATTCCAACAAAGAAATGATCCGGTCTCTATCAGAAATGAAAAATTAAAAAAAAATTTCTCTTAGGTTTGATTAATGTGTAATCGTAAAATATGGAGAGCTGGGTAAATTACGAAATTGGCTTTTTAGTTTTAGACCGCCCGTGCACCGAGCGACTTGGCCGCGCGGCCAGGTTGCTGCAGCCGATGAAAATGATTAATGCGTGGTTTTACATAAACGGTAAGCATTCTCATTGGCTGTAGCGACCTTGCCGCGCGGCCAAGTCGCTCAGTGCGCGGGCGGCCTTACTCTATGTAGCCGTCGAATAAACAGCCGGGGTAACAGACTCATTGGTCTGCCCCCCTCCCCCACACACACACTGCCCCACTCGGATTTAGTTGTTACAGTAATAAATAGAATGCGTAGCAGGGCTAGCAGATGCAATGTGCCAATATACAACAACCTCCCCCCCCCTCCCAATCGCAATGGAAAAACTTTGGCTTATTGTATAAAAATGATTGTCGTTTTACTCATAAATCCAGTAACAATTCCCAGTTTCGAAGTATTTTTTCATTATCAACCATTACATGAGCATAAATCATTGAAATCCCACGAGACAGTAAGAGAACTTGAAATAGCTAGTAGACGATCGCCCTTATATCGTCAGTTTTGACTAGCAGAAGCAGATGACTGCAGACACAGCAGCCAAAAATTAAGCTCTCAAACAGCTTTGCCCTGCTTCGCGCCAAACACAAGTGAAAAATGCGGCTCGTTTAGCGTTGAGCACTAGTCATTCTATGGGCCTGACCCACGCAGCCAGGAGGGAGGGAAAGAAGTAACGATCTTGCTCGCAGTAAGCTACGCCACACCGTTTGCTGCGAGACTTTGGCTTGTAATATAGGATTACGAATGGTTTCTACAGAATGCCATGCGAGTCTCTTCACATTCAAGCAGTTTGTTTCCACTGTGTAGTTCTGTGTTGTAAAATAACCACTGTAAGTCTCTACACTTTCCCATATTCTTCACGTTCAAACGGTTTCTACCTTCTATAAACAAGCATGTGTTTTTACTAACGGTTACTGCTGAAAGCCATATATCTTCACATTTTAACAGTTTGTTTCCACTATGTACAGGCAGGTGTTGTTTAACAACAGCTTTAGAGCTATACACATAGCCACACTTCACATTCAGATGGTTTCATCATTCTATAAAGAAGCACGTGCTTTGTTACTACTGGTTATGCACGTGTCTTGTTACTGCTGAAAGCCACACCAGACTTGTCACATTTAAATAGGTTTTTCTTCCTACTGTGTACAGGTGTGTTGTTTAACAACCTCTTTACAGCTGTACACCTAGCTGTAGTCCTAACTTTCAAATGGTTTCTTCCTTCCACAAACACGCACGTGTCTTGTTACTGCTGAAAGCCATGCCAGATTCTTTACATTTAAACAGTTTGTTTCCGCTGTGTCCAGTAGTGCACTGTACGCTAAAACAATCGCTACAGTTTTAATGATCTCGCTACACTTTTCACGTTCAAACTGTATTTTCCATTTACAAAACAAGTGTTTTTCTGGTTTTAAGGAGTTATTGCTGGAAAATCCATCTTTGTATTTTGCATTGTAGAATATGATCTTTCTTGCCAATAATACCGTACTGGAATCTGGAGTTGGATGGATGCTGAGTTATTGAGTGTTGCATAAACTGAGGCTGCATACAGCATTAACAGACGTTTCGTCTGAGCAGAGCACCTAAAATATATTTCAGACGGATCATAAATACCATCAAATAAGAGACTTTGCGAGTGAAGTTCCCGAAGTAAAACTTGAGCCTTCTGACTAGGCCCAACTCACAAATACATATTTCATATACAAGATTTATAATTTTTGGCACATAAATTGACGCCTGTTCACCTGTAATGATACATAACATCTATGAAAATGTGGAGCATAAAATACACACTAACTGTTATTAAAATATCCAAAAAATTAACGAAAAGTAAAACAGCGTGGGATCAGTCAACTATAAGCTACAAGTGGTCAGCCATATTGGAAATGACGTTACCACACAAAGATGTCAACACAACAAGTACAGAGAATATTGACAGGTAGATTGTCAAATAGTTTCTTCCATTTTTGATGTTAAGGGGAAGTTTTTTATAACATTCATGGCCAGTCTTGGTTGACTGAGATTGTGTGGACTTCTAGATGCATACGGAGTTTTACGATTGGTTCTCTGAGTATTTTGAGTATTTTAATAATAGTTCGTGTGTATTTTATGCTCCCCATTCTCATAAATGTTATGTAGCAGGTGAATCTTCTGCATGAAATATGTATTTGTGAGTTTGGCCTAGGCTCACGTTTTACCTCATAAATACCAGCCACGAAGATTACACTAACAAATACGATAAAGCACTAGCCATGGATAGCTGTATGCAACACATTTGAATGGTCCACCTCCAGTGTTCTGTGGTTGCTTTGACCAGTTCAATGGAAGACGTTGCAAACAACACAAAATGTTTGAATCGCTTAGAATCTTATATACGCAGAATTACATCAAACACCTTTTCCATTTTCAGGTTTACAAGGTTAAAATGCCCATATTTCAATTTACATTGAATCCATTGGTGTTATCTCGCATTCACATTGCTGGCAAAGGAACCAGTAAACAGCCAAATGCATACAGGTACAGTATCTGTACACAACCAGTTGCTTGCACGTACAGTACTTGTATACAGCCAATTGCTTGCAGCTGCAGTACTATAAATAGCCACATCCATTAAGGAAACACTGTTGGGAATTCGGACAGCAGTAGAGGATGTCACTCAAGAGATGGAAACGGCGTTTAAGTGCTATTGTAGATTAGTATTGTTGAAAAATGAAATCGACCTTGCTAATAGGCTAGCTATCCACACTTGTAAAACTCAAGAGACGAAACTGGACACAGTTAAAATTATACACTTCCGTCCAGCATTCCAGATTGCATGCATTTTGGACCAGTGACAGTTTTACAATTATCTCTGAATAAAATATGTATAAAATAAAAACAACATAAAAAATCAGTGTTTTGTGCAAAGCCTTAAAAAGCAAGTACATAGGTTAATTTCAAATTCGACTTGGCACGCTTACATGGTGTCCGTCTCGTCCTCGACCGCCTCGTTCACGGAATCGTAGATTACGCACTGAAAGTTTCTCTAGTTTAATTATATTATCGTATGTGACAGCTAACATGACATTCATAATTGACGAAGAGCTTTACTTATAAAAAGTTTCTAGAAGAAAACGAAAACCGTGAATTTCAGCATGACTTTAGTATTAGAGGACAATTCGTCCCAAGCTTTCATATCTTTTGAGCTGTTCTCCAACTTGGAAATGCCTAGATGGTCTTCAAAGATTTGTCAATTCCCTCCAGGATGCTTTGGAGTCAGTCACAAACATACAGCTCTCGGCAGCAGCATGGGACCAATGATCTTTGCCCGTCTCTAAGGGCAGCTTAGAAATCGCCATGCTTTGAATCTTTCGTTACCATCTTTCCTGTGATCCTCCTGCAATACCATACGACTGGTAGAGGAAAAAAGTTATCCTTCCCATGTGCTGCAAGGATGGTCCAGATCCACTTTTCTCTGAGGGCATTACTCTTTGGTCGCAATCCAGCCAGTCACCACCTTCCACCGGTAATGCCCGCAATTCGCAGTCCGAATAGGAAAAGCCGGTGTGATGTTGACCCGGGCTCTCAATGAGCGAGGTGGTACTCTCTCTGACAAGGCTGGTTACTTGGTCTCCATAAAGGAATCTAAGCCTGGCTTAACGTCCTCCCATCACCACAGCTTTGCACAAATCTTGATGATGGGGCCTTCGGCATCACCACTGCTCTATGTGTAGGCTGCCTGATCGGCGAGCTCCAGTCGATGCTTCGGGCACACGCGGCCTCAGCTGCAAGAGGAGTACCAGACGTTGGCCTTGACTTTCTTCCATTAATGACCTTCGCAAGCATGCCCTCGTCTCTGCTGGAATACCATGGTAGCTTGAACCTATGGGTCTAGACCGTGAAAATGCCAAGTGTCCAGTTAGTATCTCCTTGGTTCTGCGGTTGGGTTGACGTCAGCTTAGTGTGGGACTTTGTGTACATATTGCTTGGCCTTTCTTTTCCTACTTAAATACAACAACTTGAGAGCCTGTATTTGACATTTTCTTCAGAGAAGAGGGTCACTATGGGTTACCTGAGCAACTGCAATGTGTTTTGCCCTATTGCTGTTGAGACACTTGATGCTGTGATGTGACTTTTTCTATATTTTTCTCGCAAGACGTTTGACGAACGTGAAAGGTGACTCACGAAAATTCTGGTGTAGGTCCTTTATTGTGTTCTTTGAAATTGGTAATGTGTTTTTGTTGTCGTTCTATGGGTCCAATGGAACCAAGGTCTCTCTTTGCTTCACGCTATTGACTGCATGCTGACCAATGAAGCGGGCTATGATCTATTTAATCCAAAAGATCAGTGTTTCCGTTCAGAAAGAGAATGACGCCTCAATTCTTCACAAAATTCCTGTTGCGGCATCCCTCGATGAATAGATCAGCAAGTTGTGATCTGGGATCTTCTTCCATTACTGCTGCAACTGCTTAGTGTGATGAAGCCTACAGAACTGAAGTGGAAAAAGAATTCTTGATCTTTACCGATTAAAAGTGAAATTTTTTTTTTTTTACTTTTCTTGAAATTAAGTTCGTTTGAATCTCATGGATTTTACTAGCTGGTTTTGTATATATTTTTACATTTGTAGTATGTTCCTGGAAATTGGCTTACAGTATCATTGTCTATTCGTCTTTTGTTCTACTTTAGGTTTAGTCCATGAGCCAAAGCCCTAAATTTCACTGTTTGGTACTCAAGTGGTACCCAAAACTCCAAAATACCAGTATTACCTGGTTGATTTTGGTTTCTATTGCCTATTACATTACTTTTTTTAAAGCATTCTCTTCTCAAATGCTGTTCAATCTAGAGAAAATAATTTGAAGATATCCTTCCGCGTCGCTAACCAATGCGCAGGTTTCCCGCGTAGCCTCCTTGTATAAAAGTCGAAGCGGAGTGCCGTTGTTCACCTTTTCGAACCTCTATTGTGCCCATATGGTGACAAGAGGGGAGGAGGGCGGGACAAAGGTAATGTATATTTTCAATAGGCAATAAAAACCAAAATCAACCAGGTAATACTGGTATTTTGGAGTTTCTAATTGCCTTGAAAATATCCATTATCTTTTTTAAAGCAATCCCTAGTAGTCCGGTGCAATTAGCACTTTAGGTCGGAAAAAATTCCCATAAAGATGAAACTTGGCAGATATGTCCAGAAATACTACCCGAGTAACACAAGTCCCCTAAAATCCCACTGGAGCTTTTGCCGCCATTTTGAAAAAAATGGTTGCCGCCGGCTACCAAATTGTACGTTTTCTTAAATATCGCACGAACTATCACTCCTGCCGAAAATTTTATAGAGAAATAAATTAAAGATAACAAAAATCTCTACAAGAAAAGTCCTAATAATGTTTTCGTTGAAACCAACCGTTTTTTTTTTTTTTTGCAATCTACTGGTTTACTGAAAACGTGATGAATTTTGAAGAAATGGCCTCTGCCGGCTGCCATTTAGCGGGGTGGGGTGGTTGAAAATAGTGTCACATCCGGTAACCAATTTGTCCCTTTGGTTTCAGTTAGTACATGGGTATAGGAGACTAAAAATCATGGGTCACAATTTTTCATGCCACTCCCCTCCCCCCACAAAAAAAAAACAACTTTTTTGGGGGATGTAACTTTCTAATCGTCAACAAATCAAAAGCATAATGTGAAGCAAAAACGTTCAGCACACAAAAGTGATATACATATTTTACGTAAATGCAACCCTTGAACCCCAAAATTGTTTTTAAAAATGGCTAAGTCCCACAGCAGGTCAAAGGGTCGGGGCTCAAAAACTGGCCGTGTAAACTTGATGAAACTCGGTGTGAGGGTAGCCCTCGTCCATACGTACATTTTAAGCCCAACCACAAGTCCGTGACACCTCTGTGAGCTTTAAAGTATATCACCCTTAATTTGCGCGAAAACTCCTTTTTTTTAATTGGTTGTTATACTGATTTTCGTTTTCGAAGTGTTCTTGCGAGCCTTCTAATAGCCCGAAATGGACATGCTTAGGATTTTTTGAAAGACGGGTATGTATTCTTTCCTTCAATCCTAATCGAAATTGTTTAGCTTAGATACGGATCGTCCTACGCCCATTTAAAGGTGAAGAGGTAATGGCATCGCGGCGAAAGTGTATGGTTAATTTCGAATTCAAATTGCTTTTCCGAGCCTTCTAATAGTCCAAAATGGAAATGCTAAGAACTTTCTAAACGGTTGGGATCTATTCTTTTCACCAATCCTAACCGAAATTGTTTAGCACAGATACAAATACAAATATGACCATTACAATGGCACTTTGAAATTGAAATAGCCCCTATACCAATTACAGCTATACCTTAAAATAGGCGTAGGACGGTCCCTATCTAACCTAAACAATTTGAGTTAGGATTGATGGAAAGAGTAGATCTCCACTTTCATAAAAGCGTAAGCATATCCATTTCGAGCTATTAGAGAGTTTACAAGAGCACTTCGAACTCGAAAATCACCATACGCTTTCGTCGCTACGCCATTACCTCTTCACCTTTAAATGGGTGTAGGACGATCCCTATCTACAGTAAACAATTTTTTGTTAGGATTGATGTAAAGAATAGATCTCCACCTTTCAGAAAATCATAAGCATGTTCACTTCGAACTATTAGAGGGCTCGCAACAGCACTTTGAACACGAAAATCCCTATTAACAACAAATTGAAAAAAAGGAGCTTTCACGCAAATTAAGGGTGATATACTTTAAATACGATTTTGGAATTCAAGGGTTGCCTCTACGTAAAAGACGTATATCACTTTTGTGTGATGAACGTTTGTGCTTCACATTATGCTTTTGATTTGTTGAGTTAAAGAGTTACAGCCAAACACGGTGAACGTTGTGTACTAACTGAAACCAAAGGGGCAAATCGGTTGCCCGATTTGAAACTTTTGTCAGCCCCCTTCCCCATTGGCCCCCCCCCCCCCCATTCATTAAATATGCAATTTGGTAGCCGGCCATTTCTTCAAAATTCATCATGTTTTCAGTAAACCAGTAGATTGCAAAAAAAAAAAAAATGGAAGTTTTAACGAAAACATCATAAGCACAGTTCTTGTAGACATTTTGTTATCTTTAATTTGGGTCTCTATACAATTTTCGGCAGGAGTAATAGTTTGTGCGATATTTAAGAAAATACACACAATTTGGATGCCGGCGGTGGCCATTTCTTCAAAATTCATTACATGTTTTCAGTAAACAAGTAGTTTGCAAAAAAAAAAGGTTGGTTTTAACGAAAATATCATAGGGACCTTTCTTGTAGAGATTTTTTAAATCTTTAATTTATTTCTCTATAAAATTTTAGGTAGGAGTGATAGTTCGTGCGATATTTAAGAAAATATACAATTTGATAGCCGGAGGCGGCCATTTTTTCAAACTTTGTTAAAGTGGGATTTTAGGGGACTTTTAGAATGTTACTCGGGTAGTATTTGTGGACATATCTGCCAAGTTTCATCTTTATGGGAATTTTTTCCAAACTTTGTTAAAAAATGATCTAATTGCACCGGACTATAGACTTTGTCAAGGTGGCGGGCGCCATCTGACTCAAGCCCCCTCGGGTAGCGACCGGTTCCCTACACAGAATCCAAAGTTTGCAAAGGGGTTAAAATACTCGTCAGGCGGCATTGAAAGGCCCGATCCGGTAGAGTCCATCGGCTTGATGGGACTGTCTCGAAGGTAGTAGGATGTAAAAACTGTAGGATGCCTTCAGGAGGCTGCCTCCATGATGTCGGTAATGGGAATGTTACTATAGTGACCCCAAGATGTAGAAATTGTGCGAAGTTCGTGGGCTGTGACTCTGATCCCTTCTGCTGCACAGCTAATGTGGAGTGCCTCGTAGGCTTGTACGATGACTGTTTTAAGCCACGTGGCAATCATACGTGTCGAAGTTGTGCCAACTTTATTACTGAAGGGCAGGAACAATTGGGACCGTCCTTGGCGAATAGGTTTAGAGGCTTTTAGATAGAAAGCAGATCGCTCGAACTGGGCAAAGGGATCATTCTTCTTCATCCCCTAGAATGTTGGAAAGAGAGGGAATGATGAAGGGGCGTGTTTGTTCATCTGGTTTTTGAGTCTTAGCACGGAAAGTTGTTCTTGGGGTGAGTGTTACACCGGTGTAATCGTTTAGAAAAAAGCAGTCTGCTTCCGTAGCCGAGAGGGCTTGTAGTTCGCTGCATCGGAGGCAAGCGGCTAGAGCCATGAGAAACACAGTTTTTCTTGTGAGGTGGCTAAGTCAAGAAGAATGCATGGATTCATAGGGTGGAGCCATGAGGGCTGTCAAAAAGATGGACAAGTCCCGGTCGGGAAATTGCCTGCGGAGGTGAGGTCTGTCCATTTGAAAGGAGTGGATTAGAGAAGATATTCTTTAATCAGTGGGAAGGGTGCCATTACCGGCTGCTTTAAAGACAGTGTTCAAGGCGGATGAATAGACTAGGATCGTAGATCCTCTCAGGCCGCTTTTGAATAAGGATGTTAAGAATCGAAGTAGGCTCGGCATAGGGGGACGAATTGGATCAACTTGTTCTGTAATACACCAATGAAGCCATCGTCGCCAGTGGCTGTCGTAAATCTTGTTGGTAGAGGATCAGACGGCTCGCGAAGCGATGCGGACGTCCTCATCTTCAAAAATGCCTGTTGCTCGAAGGAGCTGGACAATAGTAGCCACCCGTGAAGTTGGAGTGCGCGCGGGTTCGGGTGTAGGATCGTCCCTGAGCTTTGAGTTAGAAAATCCGGAAGGTAAGGTAGGCGTCTGGGGGTTTCGATGAGGAGATCCAGGAGTGCTGGGAACCAGGCTGCAACTGGCCAATTCGGGGTGACTAAGAGGAACCAACCTTGAGAGGTGGCGATTTTGCAGAGGACTAGGGGCAGAAGGTCGGGGGGGGGGGAGGCTTATGCGTATAGCTGAGCTCAGCGTTAGACCATCCATGGGCCATGCTCGGGGATCCAGAAGTGGGCTGAAGAATAGGGGAAGTCTGGCATTGAACTTCGTGGCAAAGAGGTCGACTAGTGGGCGGCCCCAAATTTTGAATGGGTCGGAACATATGGTTGAGTGAAGGGTCCATTCGACGGTAGGTGGTTCCAGGGACAGGGAATCCGCAATCACATTCAGGGATCCTGGGATGTGGAGTGGTAGGAGAGAAACCTGGAGACTAATGCAGAGTTGAAAAATTTTGGATGTGGTGTGATGGAGGGACAGGGAGCGTGTCCTACCTCCTTTCCGGAGATAAGCAACAGCTGGTATGTTCTCTACATGGACTTGCACAGTACGGCCTGTAATATGATCCTGGAAGTGTTGAAGACTGAGGAGGACTGCCCGGAGTTCCAGATGGTTGATGTGGTCGGTTGTTCCGATCGGCCTTGTCCCAGAGATGGTAAGGTTGTCTATGTGGGCCCCCCACCCTGTCAGAGAGGCATCTGTGAATAGGTGGATCTGCGGAGGCGGCTCGTGAAGCGGAACCGTGGCTGTTAGGTTGAGAATATCCAGTCACCATGTGAACGTCTCGAAAGGGAAGGAAGGATCGATCTTTTCGGGTGGTAAGGTCAGTGCGTGACGAGAATTGCCCCACAGGGCGGATCTGTAGTGGTGTAGGGGCCTGGCCATCCATCTCCCATAAGGGATGAGGTCCGCAAAGGAGTTGATAACGTCGATGACGGAGGCAAGTTCTTGAAAGGTGTGGAGATGTGTTTGGAGAAAGGATCGGGCCGACCGAAGGTAGTTTTCAATCCGTTCTGGGGAAGGCATGACAGATGCTTGTTGAAGATCGAAGAATACCCCGAGGAAGATGAATGATTGAGCAGGTTGAAGACGGGACTTTGGGAAGTTGATACCCTGGCCGAGGTGATGAAAAAAGAGACACGACGGTGTGCAGATTGATGGAGAGGGTTGACGGATTGGGATGAGGTAGGAAGCAATCGTCGAGGAAGGCGTGGTGAATGCGCATGCCCTGTTGATGTGGTGTGAGGACCGGGCACAGGACCACAGTTAAGATGCGTGGCGTGGCGTTTAGACCAAATGGAAGGCAAAGGAACTCGTACACGGCTCCATCGTGCAGAAATCGAAATAGGTGGCAGACAGACGCATGGAGGGGAATGTGAAGGTATGCGTTTGCGAGATCTAGGGAGACAGTCAAATCGTGGCATAGTAAAGAGACCCGAATGGAGGACACTGTTTCCATATGGAAGTGGGGATTGAGGATGAATTGATTCAGGGGTTTTAAGTTCAAAATGAGGCGAGTTCCGCCAGATTTTTTGTTGCACAGAAAGATGCTGCTATAGAAGCCTGGGCTGGACAGAGGTGGTACAATAGGAACCGCTTCTTTCTGGAGGAGCGTAGCTATTTCTGCCCGAAGAGGGGTTGGTGCTGGTGCTTCCAGTTCCCATGGCGGACTTCGCAAAGGAGGTGGGAGAAAAAACTTTGGCTTGAAGCCGCTGAAAATAATCGAGAGGATCGTCGGATCGGAGGTTACACTCGGCCAAGCTTTGGCATGAAACCGAAGGTGTCCCCCCACGACTTGTGGGGGTGGAGGAATGTCAGTAGTTATCACGACCCCTGAGTCGAGATTGGGAAGATGATCGCAGTCTTCTGTACGGGTGGAGGATCGGCCCAGGGAACAACCGCGTCCACGCCCCTGGGATCGGGAAGGAAAGGGCGAGGCAGATCGAGGAGGGCGGACTTGGGTTGGTTCTTGTTGTTTGGGAACATTCCAGTCCTCCTTAGGAGGATTGGGCTTAGATGAGGAGGCGGATCGTTGGCGACGAATCAGACGGTTCTTGTTGTAGCGGGGTTTACGTGATATTTCCAGATGCGGAACCACCTTGTGGATCAGACCTCAAAACAAAGACTCGGATTCGTGGATCGGTTGGTTCCGCAAAAGGTGGCGTATGGAATCGTGAAGATTCAGTGCGGTGTTCAGAGCAAATTCTCTTAATAGGAATGTACAGTTTAATAGTGCTGTTGTTCACCCATTCATGGCGTGATAAGTTGCAAAGCAACTCTTTCGAAAAACTTGGTTGTGAGAAAGGCCGGTTGACCAGTGTCCTCAGAACGTCTGCTGACTGAGGACGTCTGCTTGGGATGCGGCTCGGAGGCCCAACCGAAGGATGCGATCGCTGTCACGGAGCACGAAGACAGGAACGGCGGCTCGGAGTGGTAAGTAAAGCGTTGACCCGAAGTCAAGTTCAGTATCCTCAGTCAAGAATTCTGACTGGGGGTAGGTGTCAAAGTTTCTTGGGTTGGCTGTGCCTTCTCCAATGGGACGGTAGAAGTAATTTCACGGCCTGGACAAGGCGGAGGCGAATCCTTATCCAATTCAAGTGGGGCACCATTGCCAAGGAGGACGCCGCCGTTCCAAAGGAGCGTTGTGAGGAGCGTAGTTGATTGTCCGAGTAAGGGCGGTAGGTGTGGGAGTTGGTCACGGACCCCAAACCCAAAGCCAGTGGCAAGGCCACGGTTTTTGAAAACCGGATTGGAGCTTGGAGTTGGTTTGTATAAGAAGCAATCCGGGATGACCCCCTCAACTGTTTTTAGTAAGTTCGGTAGAGGGATTTCGGAAGGATCGGGATCGCCTTGAAAGGGCGGATCAGGACGATCCGATAGAGACGGGTCGGGTGAGTAATAAGAATCATTGTCCTCGTTATCTTGTAACACGGGAGTAGGTGGAACCGGTGGAGGACCTGGCAAGCAAGGTTGTGGAGGCGGATTGACAGGGAAGCCAGAATGACCTGCGCCGTCTGATAGGAACCGGTGCCGTTTTGGAACTGAAGCCAGCCATGTTGATGTATAATCGGACACAGGCGCTTTGCGTTTGAAGGTCTGAACATAAGATCGTTAAGTTGGGAAGCTGTGAGCGGCCCTTCGGTTCGTGCCGTGGTGGATCGGCCACTGACCGAAGGTTGGGATGAGCAAGAGGATAAACCCAGAGGCGTGAGTTGAGGACCAGAAGAGAAGGCCAGTTTGGCAACAACTTTCCGGGCCTTGACCTGAAGCCTACGGCGAGCATAACGCTCCTTAGTGCGCGAGAGTTCGTCAGTGAGGGATCGAAGATCCTGAATGGGCGGAAGCTGACTACACGAAATCGGGGACGTTGCAGCGGTATCGCAAGGAACCGATGGTAGTGAAAGTTCGGATAAGAAAGGATTCTGTGGTGGAGGCGGATGCTCCAAGGAATCCTGGTCCGTGGTTAGTTAGTTCAAGCACCTCAACGTTTTCCGCTGCTGGCGGATCGGGAGTTGGAGATGCGGACCGAGGAGTGCGGAATGAGGAACCGTCCTTGGGGGTTCACTTGGTCCACGGCATGGCGGAATCGTAGGATCGTAGAATCGAGTGGATCGAGGAATCAAGCGGATCGATGCGAACAGCGTGGCATGTAGAGAAGAAAAGTTGAGCAACGTCGCTCCGCTTCGACTTTTATATACGGAGGCTGCGCGGGATATCTGCGCAGTGGGTAGCGACGCAGAAGGATAATTTCGAATTATTTTCTCTAGATTGAACAGCATATGAGAAAGAGAATGCTTTAAAAAAGGTAATGATGTTATCAAGGCAACTAGAAAGTCAAATTTAGGTCTTTGGCACTCTAATTGCAGAACAGACTACAACAAAGTACTTTTCTCATATGTCTCGTTCATTTATAACAAAGGTGTAGTAATATTTCACATATCGTTAGGAAGGTTTTTTTCTGCAGAACAAAGTATTCTATCCATTTTTTTCATTTGTGGACAGTTTAGGCCAATTTTTAAAATTTCGCCTGAACATAATTTCAGAGTATTTACATTTTGACCTTGAATCTCAACTTCAAAGCAAACTTTGTACCAAACAATATTTGCGTTTGTTTGTGCTTAATAGCACCGCTTGCCTGCTGTCGGTCAACTCAGTGTTGGAAATACAGTCATTTAAAGAAATTACAATGCCGACATTTCGTTTGCATCAAGCTAAACATTTGGCTAACTTTTAGATTTTCTAGTATTTACACAAAAGAACCATGAATATTAATGATTTATATATTATGAAAATGTAATAAGACTAGCTGAATTAGGGTAGTGCTGGATGCACCGTTTGCAACATTGGCATTATTTCGTCTCTCATACATGTCCATGCTCCGCTAAATTGTGTCTTCAATCATTTTTTTTACCCTTCACACGTCACACTGGCTGCTCCCGTGTATCGGGGTTACATAGGAAGCCATAACCCGTGAGTGGAAGGTGGATTTCGCGATGTGTGGCCTGGTCATAGTGGTGTGTAATAATACGCTGACATGTTTACGGTTATCAAAGTGGCAGACAGAGGGTGCTTTGCAACAATTGTTGATTTATATTTTGAAACATTTCAATTGTTCTCACAAAGGCCGCATTTCAAAACTAAACAGTTATTTAATAAGCCTTATTGGCTCTCGCTCTATTTAGTGAGCATGAAGGACATCGGTCTTTCATCCGCTTTGCTCAATCAATCCGCGCATCCTCTAACTCATTTCGCTATAACCTAACGTGTGCTTATTTTTTCTCCTACGATTTAAGTACACTGTTATTGAACAAACGAACTTAATACTTCTGATTAAGAATTATGTTTAATTTTTCTGAAAGTTTGTTTGCTACTTTTTTTCAGTTCAGCTTTACTGTTATGGAATAAACTGAGAATTAGCTTGGTTAAAACCATTGATAGTAGGATCTAGCCATACCTGTTGTTTGATTTGTAGCTGCAGCTTTTAGTAAATAATGGATTGCTTACTCAGTTCTGAATAGTTTGTTTTTAAACATTGTTTCAGGAATAGTCCAAGGCAACAAAGTTACAATTGTTGTTTTCGATTTGAAACGATTCAATTGGGGTCATGAAACCACCATTTAAGAAGTAAACGAGTTATTTAATCATGTCGACCACCGGATTTTGAGGCCCTACGAGAATTAGAGTCATTTTGTTTTAAACTGTCAAGAGTTAAGTAGAAACCCGGGTTAGATGGTTTCATTTTACGTCACAGTGATAGATGTCGTGCACCAAAATTATTGACAATGCACAGTTGTGTGTTTCTCATTGTTGCTCTGCGAAACTGATTATGTTTGTTAATACCCTACGGGTTATAGATTTTATTTATTTGATAACCCCTACCAACCTGGTTCGAAACTCCTGCTTTGGCCCTCCCCTTACTAGACTTTTGCTTCCAAAATTCTAGTAAAGTTCAAAGGTGAACCGGTTTCCTGTTAGTTTGCTTCGAGTGACGAGAGTTAAAAAAATTGGATAAAAGATATGATAAATTTCAAATAAGTACAAAAGCAGGCAAAAAGAAAAAGGTAGTTGGACACTTATAAAAAAGCGGGCTAATTTGCAGGGACTAATTTTAATTTAACAGTTTCATGTTACCAGTTTCCCCAAAAGGAATGTGGCAAACTTTACCAGTCAATTTTTTTTTTCAACAATGTCAGAGTCCTGTTAATTTAGCATTTTGGTAACAAATTGGTCAACTTTCAACCACGCCAGAGTTGATATATACCTACATGGCAATTTGCCATCCCGGAAGATCATATCTCACGCACTTGAAGAAAAAAAAATGGCCAATTTTTTGTTGTTGCTCTGTGTGACCTTGGCGATGAGTCGGCATTGATTATCCAACAGGTCTATTAATCGTTCGCTGTTTGCGTACGAGACAATAGCAAAAGGAAGGGACGGATGAATTGAAGTTTCTCCGCAGATGCCAATTTTCTTTTTTCCCCTATTCTTTCTTGATTTTTTTCTCAAGTCCGTTCGAACATGCATGATCTTATCCCACAGCAATTTAAGTGTATTTCCCTTTGTGCTCAGTAATAATTGGTTGCACCGTTAAACGAAAAGATGTGTCGGTAATTTTATAGCTGCTACCCCAAAGCCTTGCGGGTCAATTTCTCCTCTGCCATGAAACAAAAGCGTTATTTTCGGTCCACTGACTACAGAATTAGCCTAAAGCTAGAGAAATACATTTTCTAAAAAAAAAAAACACAAATAAAACATTTTGATGGTATGTGAAATGTTGATGCAAAAACGGAATACATGCAATAAATATACATCAATAACGCACAAATAACGAAAACAAATTTAAAAATTGCATGTGGCGTTTTCGTGAATCTTATAATAGCGAAAACTTGTTAGCTGTACGACAGGATGTCTACAAAATTTAGAGCACTGTTAGATAGTTATTATTTTCATCATATTTTAGACAACTCGGTGCCGTTTTTAGGGGGTTTTTTTTGGGGGGGGGGGATAAAGTGTTGGGGGGGGGGATGAGGCTTAAAGTGTTGGGGCCACTAACGAGTAAAGAACTTTGAGGTCAAGGCGCTACACCCCTACAAATGAATCTACTCACGATTCAAGGTTGCAGCCATTTTACATCATTTTCCGGTACAAATTTTTTTTTATCGTATTTTAGGCCACAGTTTTATTCGTTAACCCTCCCCCCGAACTCTCAAACATGGCAATGGAGAAATTTGATGAAATAAACTGGAAGTAATGAATAATCAGAATTTAGACAATTCTATTGTAGACTCGGGGTTCGTACACAAGAGAAGAAACCATTTTCAAGACGTTTTCCGGGCTATTCCAGGCTAACCTACAGGTAATTTCAAGACTCTCTGCAGTCAGTTAGCAAAGTTACCTGTTGTACTCCAGAATTTTGCCATGCGTCAATGATGGCACCATCGTGTTCTTAGTTTTGTTTCTAATATTTACCGTGATTCCCGTTTTTTAAAACAATTTCTTGATTGTAGTATGCAGTAAGAAGCTAAGCCGTCATAAACAAGTTTAACGTTGTGTCCTCCCTCCCACCACGTAGTGTAGTAGTCTATGTAAGTCCATGCTCCCACCATATACAGCAGCTAACAGCCAGTGGAACAGCATTTGCCCAGCTACCCATTATGGCACAAATTTCTTGCACTGCACGGCAGCTCTCTCTTTCTGTTTCCAGTCCAATCCAAGGACAAGAATCGTTCACAGAAGAAATGGCTTCGGCTGACGATCTATTTCTATACTTTGTTCCACATTTTGTTTGCAGGAAACGGACTGTATGATGCCACGTTCCCTTACACAGTTACTGTGAGAGTCTACAAGTGGGATATTTACATGTTTTTTGCACTCGTAGTGGAAGGCGACGTGGCGTCATACAGTCAGTTTCCTGCAAACATAATGTGGAACAAAGTACAGTTAGTTATTTAATTTTATACCTAACTCAACCTGAACTGTATTGATCTCATTCCAAACAATGTACACCCACAAAATTCATGGCCAGTTCAAGGATTCGACAACCCACTCTCCCATTGTCAAGGTTTTTCAAGCCTTGAATTTTTTGTTTTCAAATTTACGGATTTTCAAGGAATTCAATGCCGTGTACGAACCCTGTATCTGGTGTATTCAAGCAACAAGAGATCAGTGAGTTAATCCGTTACAAGGCACTGAATCACGTCATAATCAGACTGTTGATGCAAAAAAGCAGGGCTCGATAGCAATATGTAAACATAGTTCATAGTCTGTAAATTGTTATAAATCATTGGAAAGTCAGTCAGGGTCCAGTAATAAAGAAAGAACCTAACTGTCACTAACGTTAAATTCATACGTTACTAAAACAGGAGTACCGATCGCTAGGGAAGCTATACAAACCCAATTTTCCGCACGTATAGCAAAGTATACGCAGAGATAAGTCTTTTGCTACATAAGGGTCGTACTGGGCACAATTTTAGCGGGTGGACGCGGAAATAATAAATCATGCAGGTGACCTGCACAGGAAGGGGGAGGGATCCACTTCCTGCCTTTTTCGCACAATGTCCTTTTGAACAAGAACAAGAATGCTAAATTTACAGAAATTGTATACTTTCATCGGCATTAAAAAAAGGTTTTTTTGCACCGACATCTGCCAGTGCAGTGATTTATAACGTTAATGGCACCAATGCTTGCGCTGAAATTGGTCCACTTTAGTACGCCTTGTTGCATACCCCTAGCTCTCACATTCCTTATTGTGGTTTTCGCAACAATATAAGAACAGTAATAAACACAGGCCTAAAAAAACTCGCCATGGTACAAGAACTTTCTTACAGTACGGCACTCTTGTTAAAAAAAAAAAGTGCACAAAAGCGTTCAGCAACTTCCCCCAACCTGTTTATTATAAAAAACATGAAAATAAACGAACTGCTCCAGATTAACCCTTTACTGCCCATGCAAACTTGGGTGGTTTCTTTTTTTTTTTAAGTCCCGTAAGGTAGGTCGTGGGACTCTAACCACCAATCAGTGGTTTGTAGTCAAGGATGCTGATCACTGGACTATGCTTGCTTGCCATGCCTGGAGTGCCCGGGGACCTCACAAAACTCGCGCTACACGTTGAGGCTTATTTTTTTTTTTTGGTTTAGTAGCCGGCCACTTCAGTAGCAGAAACAAGAACATGAAAACTAACAGAGGCTGCGCCACCTGGAGTTTTATTTTTTTTTTTCTTGGGGGGGTTCAACTGATACGTTTTTCCACGCAGCAAGAAAAATTGAAGGCCTATAAATATTGGGATATCCAACCAAAACTCAAAAACGGTAGAGCTGCCGTTGCTTGTCTGCTACTGCGTAGCTGCAAAGCAGCTGATTAATGCACGCCCACGCACTTCTGAGTTGCGTATCCACTACGTGAATGCCTAAATGCAGTTTTGGCGTTTTACACACGCAACGATTCAATGAACCTTTTGAATACAACCGACGGAACCGTTCGTGATTCAGCATAAACACCCGGTTTCAAACGGAAACGACATTAACTTCTTCGTTATGCACGTTCATGCTCAACTTAAACACAGTGAGTACCTTCCTATTACCGGACAGCAAAGGCTGGGAGCTAACAAAAACCACAAAACAACAAGGCGGGAGAAAGCAGTTATAATAATTAGGAAGTAGACGTTTTTAAAAGAACAAAGTTCAAGAGAAAGTTACTTAAAAGAATCTCTGAGAAGAAAGAGCAGCGTGACACGACCTTTTAAGTTCAGGGGTAATTACGAAGTCAATCTTGATTGGCAGGTAACTTTTCATTAATAAAACTATAAACAGTAATGTTCCCAGCCAAGACAAGCGTGACGAATGCACCCAATCGCACGTTCCACCGTCAAACGTAACCACACGGCCAAGCCATTAAAATCTATGTTCCTGTCTTTTCCCACCATCGACAGATTAATTAAACTGTAATGTTCTTTTTTCTCAACGGCTTGAATGAGGTTTGACAATAACGCAGCAAAGGAGCTACAACTACAAGCCGTCAACAGACATATGTTAAAGAATGGCCTCGGAATTAGCGCCACTGTGCAGCCAATTAAGGAATCAAAGGATTGTTATTTGTTTTTCCGGTAGGCTATTTTGAGGCAGGAATTACTTAGCAAGGAATTGTTACTTCCGTATGCGCAATGGTGAATGTTTTGTTACGGCAAAAGGGTTGGGACTACCTTAAGATTTTCTTGAGGCAGGGGGTAGACAAACGGTACTAACCCTTTTATGACCACATTGACTTCTTCCAGGCAATTTTAGTGACGCGCCAGTTCTTTTGCTGACCTTGCCATGCTGCCCATCTGTCACCTTGTCAGCAACTATTTAACTTATGAATCCACTATTTAATTCCTTTCAAACTTCAAATCTATATTGATTTAATTGAGGGTTGACTTGGTTAAGTCAATAAAACAAAACAGTGCAGCGCATCACGATTGTTTTTTTTTCTCCTCTAATTCTATTGAGTCGATTTTGCAAAATAAATAAACAAATAATTAGGTTTGAATTATACGTTTTCACAGGAGTACATGCAGAACTATTTAATACGTTTTTTGCTCCAAGTCATCTGAAGCAAATTTATGTTCCTATAGTTGAACCGGCACTTGACCTAACAGGACATTCACTTTGCCTGTTCAGTTTGTAGTCAATACACTAAAACAAAATTTTAACGTTGCCTAGAAATGTATTTAATATCAGAGCCTTCTTAGAGCTATTCACCAATGGATTTGTCCACTGAGCTATCATAACGTGAAATTCAGGCTTTTCAAAAAATTACCGTATACAGCGCATGCATTTTGCAATGCAAAAATTCGCCAGGTTGGGTACTGTAATCCAGCATAGGCTAGGATAGAGCTTTAAACTCATTCCTAATGGAACGTTTTATACGCTCCTGATTTCTATTTTAAACAATAGTCTCTCAAGCAAGAAGTCACAACTCTACCTTTAAATCAGCTTAACTAATTACGCACACAAGAACATTCTACCCCCCCCCCCTCCCCTCAACCGGTAATAGCTGCTTCAACGCAGAAAATGGCGCACACTAACTGCCCGTTAAACATCTAAACAGTGCACTTTTAATTCAAGGACATCCGTAAATCATTTGACGCAGCAAATATAAAAGAAAATAAGTTGTACAGCATTTTCATGGCACGTCGCTTAGAAGAATAAACCCACAGAATAACCAGTTACTGTAAATTGATTTGCGGATGTTTACAAGCATCGAGGCATAAACAGGGTTAAGGGTCCGTAGGTGAAAGCCACAGACAGTAAGAAAGAAAAGAAAAACCTAATACCCATCCTCTAGCGCCGCCTTTTAAATTCGGAATCCAACTCTGAACTGAGATAAATGCGAGTCGAATCCGGGTTAGTTTGCTTGCCTCTCCCGGTTTCGAGCGCCAAGACGTACCCGGATAGTTTTTACTTGCTCAACAGCTCGCCAGAACAAGTGTCACAGAAACAGTGGATTTATGCTTTGGACGACACTCACGTCGTGGCTCCATCAGCACATTTATTTAGACTTGCCTATTTTACTTTCTATTTAATTCTAATGGTATCGGAAGAAATAAATGACTCAACCTCTAATGTTGGTTTAAGGCCCCCAAGTCTCTCCTTGTAGGATAAATTATAATATTACAATATTATAATCGGAGCAAAATAGTTGTTTTTTTCTTACTACTAAAACATTTAAGTTTCTTAATTGAAACATGTGGGAGAAAATGCTTAACACATAGTTTAAAGACTATGTACTGCGTGTAACTCGTTCCTTTCGGGTTTTTGTTTGCTTAAAATTTACGTTTGATTACAGAGGTCTGCATCTAGACCCACTAAAATCTGTAGACAAAGCCTAAGCAATTCTACAGCCTATTAGCTCATCGCTGCATCCAAGGCTGCAAAGGATGTAAAGTATGACGAAGTTTGAAAAATTTCAAGTAAACTTGAACGACTAAAAGCATATAAATTAGTTGATTTTGAAGCTATTAAAGTGGAAAAAAAGACAAAAGCTGGTCACAAAAGTTGGTCACGTTAAGTCTTAAAGATTGTACTGTATGTCAGGCCCTTACCACAGGTGGGTGCAGACCAGCAGTAAACATTAAAGAGAAAACTAATGGATCTTCAAAAAAGTTAGGTTATAAAACCAGTAACGTTAATGAACACAGAAATGTTTGTCATGACGTTACCATAAGTGGGCGGAGACCATCTTCAAACACTAAGAACAGTCATGTTATTCATGTTGTTGAATGATCAACTGTTTTGGGGTGCTATGATTACTGTGTGCTGCGATTACCACGCGACGGCCCCTGGAAGATGCTTCACTTCCCGACACTCCACATCAGCATTGCTTAAGTGATTTAGCAAATTGTGAAAAAAAAATAGAAGTTGCAGATGGCCAAATTCCTGAAATTTCTAATTCTGTAAGTGTTGTAAATGATCCAGTACCTAATTGAGTGTTACGATGACAGCATTGTGTCAAACCAGTTTTAAAATAATGTAAGAATGTTGTTTACAGTGATGGAAGTATTGGTGTGGTAAAAGTCTACGAAAGATTTGGTTGGCAGAAATAAAAGGCTTACATGATTCTGGCTTAAATTATCATCTGTTTGCAACAGTGAAAGAGTAACTGGAAAAATCAACATCGATAATTACGGTCTTATTTGGCTGAAATTCGCTGGAAGGAGTATCTCTTTGATCACTGTAACACAGCCAAACAGGCCAGGAACAGCTTCATAAAGGTATTAAACCAAAAGGTTTGACCTATATGTAGGAGATCTTGGTCTAGTGTTAGGCCTGCAGTACCACATTTGTCTCGTGATGTTGGCAACTAGGAAACAAAAAAAAAAAAATTGTGAAACCTACTGCAGAGACATTAATAAATTATAATGCCTGTAAACGGGAGTATAAAAAAAGCCGTTGAACATTGGCATCATAAAAGCGATTCCCAAATTATCGTAGACAAGTGGCGTAACGTACAATATGTTAGGAACGCAATGCATACGGGCCTAGACATCTAAGGGGCCCACCTGGTCTGAGAGCAGCCATAACAAATATGCGTGTATTGGACTCAACTCAACTAGCCTGCAGATGTGTAATAAATTGCCACGTTAACATAGCTTGAGTGGTAATTTTTTTAATATTTTAATTTCATATCACTCCTTTGAGAGGCCGAACCATTCTCAACTTAGTTGCCTCTTTATTGTTTTTGATGTTGTTTTTATTATTTTTTCCTAGTTCATTTCACTCCTTTGTGTGGCCAAGCCATTCTCTACTTGACGAGCTTTTTACCAATTTTGGGCTTTATTTTGATATTTTGTTTGCTTTTCGTGAACTGGACGTAGACACAAATTCTTTGGCAACGTTATTTAGATTTGTGAGAACTCATTAGCGTGCGTGTGCGTCTAGATGCGCACGTCAGTATAAACGTTGTCATTGTCCAAATTTGGCCAGCCAATCAGAGACGATGCCGACAATACTAACAACAATACTTTCGTACTTAGGTGCCATCCCACACCGTTTCCGTTACACCCCCAGGCTGTAAACCAGAAAAGGTATGCAGTTCGTATCGTACTGCAGCCATTCGTCAAATTTCATAGCTGGAAGCCTTCCAGCTATCTCGGTATCGGGGAATAATCACCCTATGGGAATTAACATGGGGATGAGCGGACTAGAATTAGAAAAAAAACTTGAAGAAAAAACTAGTAACATATTTGCAACGTTATTGAGGGACAAATTTAGCATTGAAAGCCACTTATCTGACATCCCTACACAAGTTAATTTTTGTCAGGTGGGTCATTGCTCTCTACTTTACCACAGTTTAAGCTTTTGTGCCGTATTATTATTTTTCCCCAAGTACCTGATATTAAAAACTGACGCTATGGCGTAGCGCTACAATGATTTACAACCTTTACAATTGAATTGAAGTGATGTTTGTTGCTCAACTTGACGTGACACACTAGCGTGTGAAGGAAATCATTACTATTTTCAAGATACTATCTTGGCCATTCACCGTCTGTAGCGTTGCATCGACAGTGTCAACCGAACAATAGATTTTGAAGATACGAGAGTTTAAAAAAAAATTTCCAACAAAAAGTTGGGAAGTTGAAAAAAAAAATGGCGAAGTGAGCAGAAAACTAAAAGTTTAGCATCTGTCGGGTGTCGTTACCTAATAAATGTGCACTGTTTAGTATATTTGTCATGTCAATTGCATTATTACGTACCGTTTTATTGTTTCCAGTTTTGAAAATTATAACGTAAGGAAGCTACCACTGCATACAAATATTGCTTCGTGGCGGGTTTTGTAAGACGATTTTCATGAAATTTGGTGCATGGACATTTTATCAAAATTTATCGACGAACTACAATTTTTTTTTTATAATTTCAGTAAACCCGCAACTGATTAATAAAAAAAATTGTAGTTCGTCGATAAATGTTGCTAAAATTTCCATGCTCCAAATTTCACAAAAATCGGTTTAGCCATTTTCACGCAGTTCAAGTATTAGTACTTGGGTCTGATAAAAAAAACTATGGAGACGGAAGTGGGGGGTGGTGGGGGAGGGGAGGGCCAGCCCAGAAATTGTGCGTGGGCCCAGACCAAATTCGTTACGCCACTGTCGCAGACAGAAACGTCTCGGCTCTTTCCGGCTACATCGCCTCAAGACTGGAATCCTCTTCTATAGAACCCTCCCACCGTTCAGATCTGGAGACAATTTTATTCTGAAAAACTCGCGAAGGCCAAGATATTAAACACGAATTTTTAAATAAAATGGGATTTCCGATTACGGTACTGTCCTCCAATAACCCGCGCAAGCCATTAAATTCCAAAATGACTGCATTTCAGTTAGCTTCCCTCCTTTATCAGTTAGACAGACTATATCTAAATTAAACCCTAGTCATGCAGTTGGACACTCAGCCAAAAAAAAAATCGGCGAGAAATTTGCTATTAGTCAGGTTGCCAGTACATGTTTTTTTTTATCGGAACCTTGCAATGAGGTATAACAAGTTTTTTTGCAGGAAGTTGTCTTCTATGTGACCCTAGTTAGATTGTGCACGATGCCACCATGGCACCTTTAGGGAATTTTTTAATGAGGTCAAAGGTCATCAAAGATCAAAATCGATGGCCAAACGACAGTGTTTTCGCTTTAACTTCTTAACCATTTATCAGATTGAAAAACACAGAATACAAGTCTAAAACAAAATTAAATTTTCTCCAGGAAGTCCCTTTCATTTTTACGTAAAGTTAACCCTTATGGTCCACTTTTGTCATTTAATGCTAAATTTAATAGTACATTTAGTATTGCAGTGTATAGTATTCCTGACTACACACCTTCGCTGTTACCTCTCCAATTACCCTAAATGGGCATATTCAGGTTCTTCTGAAAGGTGGTGATGTATTCTTTCCAGCAATGCGAATCACAATTATCTATCTTAAATAGAGACCATCCTATGCCAATTCCACCTTTGTTGTCGTAATGACGTAGTGGCAAAAGAATATACTGATTTTCGATTTTAAAGTGCTACTATTAAGTATCGAATTACCCTGGATGGACATGCTAAATGTGGCTCTTCTGAAATGTGGTAATGTATTCTTTCCAGCAATGCTGATCTTATTGCGTATCTGAAATAGGGACCGTCCTATACACCCATTGAAAGGTGTTGTCGTAATGGCGAAAGAGTATGGCGATTTTCGATTTCAAATTGCTTTTATGAGCTATCTAATTACCCTAGATGGACATATTAGGCTTTTCTGAAAGGTGGCGACGTATTATTTCCAGCGATGCAATTAGGTATGACAAATTTTTTTCTGCACATAATTAATGTTCGACATGTCCTCTCTCCATGTTAAGCGCTCTAATAATCCGAATATGTCGCCTTTTAATGGGCGTAGGACGGTCTGCATTTAAGATATCCAATTGTAATTAACATTGCTGGAAAGAATATGACACCACCTTTCAGAATAGCCTAAGCATGTCCATCTAGGAAAATTAGATAGCTCATAGGAGCACTTTAAAATCGAAAATCACTGCTACGCTATTACGACAACATCTTTCAACGGGCGTAGGTTGGTCCCTACTTAACATACAAAACTGTGATTAGCATTGCTGGAAAGAATACATCACCGCCTTTTAGAAGAGCGTAAGTATGTCCATCAAGGGTAATTAGATAGCTCATAGGAGCACTTTGAAATTAAAAAAATCCCATACTCTTTTGCCGCTACGCCCTTACAACAACACCTTTCAGTGGGCGTAGGACGGTTTCTATTAAGATGCACAATTGCTGGTAAGAATGCATCACAACCTTTCCGAAGAGCCCAGGTATGTCCACCTAGGGTAATTACAGACGCAAAAGCACACGTGCATAGTCAGGAATGCTATACACTGTAATATTAAATGTGCTATTTTCCGTCAATTCGGCATAAAATAAGAAATTTAGACCATAAAGGTTAACTTTACATCAAAATTGAATAGGACCTTTCCTGAAGAGAATTTAATTTTGTTTTAGACTTGTATCCTGGGTTTTTCGATATGAGCAACAGTTGAGAAGCTAAAGCTTCTACCCGACTATATCCTTTGGCCACTATTTTCAGTCTGTCCTTTCAGGAGGACATTTTACCTTCCATTTGGCGCTCAGCTAATGTAATCCCAATTTCCATTCTGTGCACTCAACATATCTGGTTGTGCTGCGGTACCATCGCCTACTGACAAAGTCACACGAATGCAAGTTATTGATGTCGAAAAAGCACTTGGGAAGTAAACTATCATTGCCATAATGCCACTACAAGAGCCAGGCATAATTTTCCTCTTAATGGCGAAGTCTAGCAGTACATTCCGACTCTCCGTCTGTGAAGGATTATTTCTCACTTGAGGGACTAGTCTAATCCTAACTAATAACACATTTTAACTAATAATCCCAACTAAAAACACATTTTAACTAAGCTACAGCAACCTGCTTTCATGCTAACATTCTGCTTTCTGGAATTTTGTTCCAACCACAAAGCCTAATAGAACAAAAAAAAAAATTTCACTTTGTTCAATCTTTCCACAGTTTAATTACTTCCACTCTTTACACTGTAAATGCAGTCAACACAATTATTTTGTGATACTTACTGTAAAAAAACAAAACTCCTTTTTTTTTCATAGTGTATTTATTCAGCCTGACCACAACCAGACATACCATAAAGAAGAAATCACAAGGTAAAGGGTAAACGAAGCAAGCAGTCTGCTTTAAAGATTGGCCTTGTGAGGAAACACAAAGCACTAGTATGAGAAAGAAAGAAAAGACTACTGCCCCGACTGGGGCTCGAGCCTAGGACTTCCCGTTTACTAGCTTGGTTTACTTTCCTTACAAGGCCAGTCTTTAATGCAGACTGCTTGCTTCGTTTACCTTTTACCTTGTGATTTCTTCTTTATTTACAATTTGCATTATTTCTAGTGTGGAGGCCAAGAAGCAATGTTGCTTTCCCTCCTTGTATGTATGTTTGTGACCTTAAGGTCACCATTGAGAAAGATTGAACAGTTACTTAGCTGGGCTGGAGCCTGTAGCCAGTACCCGGCCCGGCATCGCAGTGATTAGAGTGCCCGGTTAGTATACGGGAAGTCCTGGTTCGAGTCACAGTCGCGGCAGTGGTCTTTTCTTTCTTTCTCAGACTAGTGCTTTGTGTTTCCTGACAAGGCCAGTCTTTAATGCAGACTGATTGCTTCGTTCAGACACACCATGTTTGGTCTGCAGTGTTTTAAAGAAAATCTGATCGACTGGTGCTACCGATGTGGAGATCTCCTTAGCCAGTAAACAGCTGTTCAGAATCTGAGCAAGAGACTGAAATGGTACACTTGTTGCGCAATTTTGATGGTTCATATGCATGGATAAGCGAAAATATCACTCGTTTAATGTGTAACAACTAAGCTATTCACGACTCTGTTTCCTGGTAGTGAAATTACTGTAAGCTTACTAGAGAGTGTTGCCGTTGAGACAAAATTTTTGAAAATCTCCTCTCGGTCTTTAAATTCTCGTGACTTCTCGTCTTGTCTCGGTCTCGATTAGAAAAATTATCGTCTCGCCTCGATTCACTGTTTTGCTCTACTTTCTGGACTCTCCACGACTTTTTTTCGTCCACCTAGGTTCCTCCCGAGATTCTTTAATGATTCGGAAACAGAAACAAACTAACCTCGGAATAAGCTAGTAGTTAACTTTGTTAGAACTCATGGAGCGAAAAGCAAATGATTTTCGAAAAAATTGCAGCAAAATTCTTGAGTAAGAGCTTGGTACTGGTGATGGCACTAATAGCTTTCTATTAGGCCAATTTTTTGTGGACGTTGGTAAAATAAAAAAATAAAAAAAATAACAAGTATTGTGAACATTAAAAATGAAAATCCCTGTATGTTTACCGTTAGTAATAGCATTCATTTCGCCTCTTTCATTTGAATAGCGCAGGTAACTTACCACAGAGGGAAGGGGGAAGGAGGGAAAGAGAATAGAACATAAAAGAAAAAATTAGTAGGTATACTCGCGCAAGTAAAATAAAACTTTTAAAAAGCACAGATAAAGTCGAGATAGGCCTATTTGAAATTTTTATTTTCGTCTTATCTCGATCTTGCTTTCAATATCTCGACCTCGACTTGCAAACAAAATGTCTCGACCGTATTTCGAGACGAGGGTAGAGAAAAAACTTTTCTCGGCTCGACGGCAACGCACTATTACTAGATCTTTCTTATTCGACATGCATAGTACGTTTTAAACGATTTTACTGCAAAACAAACTAGTGAAATAAGAGTAAGTGTGAGAAGTCAAGAGGTTGAAATTATGTGTGAAATGGAAGTATATCAAATTCTTTTAAGCCACATTTAACTAGCGAAAATTCAAATCTTGGGCTAAAAAAGTACTAAACAGAGGTTAAGAAAATAAAAAGGCCAAAAAATGCACAGGAACACCACTCATCGGTAAAACGTTTCGAAAAATGTGAACTCGCAAATAATCCTACAGCTAATAACTTTAAAAGTCATCTAGTTTGTGATTTTTTTTGCTTGACTTCATAACGTTGTTACTCATTCCCCAACACGTCTCACAACGTGCGATGGGTATACCGTGCTACACAATTTTTCCACACAATTAACGTCTCCCGTGTTTGTAATTATGTAGACCCAAAAACTTAGAACACACGATTGAGAATTGCTCAGATCGAGAAACAACGCCACACAAAAAAATAAGTATCGTGAAAATGCGGCCACAAAAATTATTGTACATTATTTTTTTTTAATTCTAAAAACCTGATTAAATTCTAAAAAAAAATCAAAATTTCTAACAGTCTGCTCATTCTGTTACTGCGTGAGGGATGAGATACCGAAAATGAGAGCTCACTTAGAAAAGTGATCACATTTCCACTATTTGTTCCAATGATCAGTGGCGTATGAACAATAATTCAACCTTGTGCGCTCCCAACCACCCCTTCAGCTGACCAGAATAAACCATTGTAATAAGTCCTCCCCCCCCCCCCCCACACACACAGACAGACAGACCTGAAAACCACTCACGGATGGGTCGGAGGGGGTATTGAGGAACAAAGACTGACAGAAACGTACTACAAGACAACTGAACTGCCATAGAAAGATCGTAGCCATTCTAATTCGTTAAAGCGCCGCCTGGGAAATAAGAGAGAGGCTTCTCTGCGCGACATACGACTATTAGAGTACTTTCCAATAAGCATCGCAACGCGCAGCAGTAACACCTTTGCTCGATCCTGTGTCAAATGTAACAGTGAACCAACACAGATTCGTGTCTGCCGCCTCTTTAGTCCTAGAAAAGTCATATCGGTGTTTGTTTAAACCCACTTGTCGCCTCTTTAGTCATAGAAAAGTCACATCGGTCTTTGTTTTAACCCAAACTTTCGCATCGTCAAGACGACTTTTAGACTGTCATAAAAGTCCTATGTGCAACCTAACTTGGTGGGTCATGGAATTCGATCCAGCGTCAACTTGGCTGTTAAGCAGAGCACTCTCACCACTCGGCTGTGCTTGCTCACATTGGTCAGCATCCCCAGAAATCCCTCACAAAGTTCGCGAAATGCGTGAAATGCGTTGGTGGCACGCTGCCAACGTCGTCAAAGAGCTATAACTTTGTCACACAGCGAAGCCTCCCTCGTACTACTTAGGCGGAGCTTTCGCAAATTACCTAAGACTTCGCGCTCTGTCCAGTTTAGTGGTCTTGTACGCTTATGTCAGTCTGCCCTCCCCCCCCCCCCCATTTGTCATCCCCATAACAATCCTGAACAGCTTTCATTTAAATATACACAAGTAGTCCAATGGATAGCGTGAACACCAAAAGAAAAGTGTAGATATTTTCTGCAACCTTTCTCCATACTGACTATACAGCAAAAAACAACAAACTTCTTGAAAATAAAACTAAAATTGGCTTAGGCTTAACTTGTCGCAGGCGAAAACTATATACATTACAATAAATATAAATAGGTAAAACATGTAGCGCAGTCTATAACGAGGGCTGTACCACCGAGGGGTAATAATAATAATAATCATTTTGTTGCCGGAGCAACAGGTCTGGCAAGGATCACGGGGATCGCTGACTGCCAGCCTTAATAAGGGCTGCATTTAAGACGTGTGTAAATAAAAACTAATAATAAAAAAAAACCTTTGTAGATAGGGAATGCGAAGGTGGAAAGTAAAAACTAATACAAAATAAAATTCAAAAGCTTGCGTATAGGTAAAAATTAATTTTTTTTTTAAATTGCATGGAAAGGTGGGATCAAATTTTTTTTTTTTAATTGCATGGAAAGGTGGGATCAAATTAGGAAGGGTGGGGTAGGATCTCAACTGCCTTACCACCAACGTTAGACCTGCCAGGGACACAAAGGTCCCCGATGGTATCGCCAGTCGAATGGAAAAGAAGAAAGGTGGATGCAATTGGGCTGGGAAACAGAATTACGTTTTGCCAACTCGCCCTCCAGCTTGTCTGGCTTTAACGGGCTTCTTCGAAAATGACTGCAAGAAAGCATTTTCGAAGAAGCCCGATAAAGCCAGTTGAGTGTTCATGGGTGTTAATCTTCAAGGAAAAAAACTACTAGGCTAGTAAATAGAACGGCCAACCAAATTTTCAAATTTGCTAACTATATACTCGACAATCATGAAATTAATTGTGATTACGAATTCAAACGATGAAAGCTTTGTAGAAATCCTTAGGAAGGAATGTTTTGGATACTTTTGTTAGGTTGGTGCATTCATTAAAAAGACCTGTACCCGTGAACCGCTAGCAGAAAGACTACTGGTGAATAAAACGGATAACCAGTTTTCAATTTTTCTTACGCGCGATTATTTTTATTAAAGTTCATTATGTCACGATTGCAAACGACGAAAACTTTTGTTTGGAAAGTTCACGTTTCTGCATTAACTGAAAAGCCGGTAATGGGCTATCAAAAATTCATACTTTGGAGGTTTGACGCGTTACCAGCCATAGTCATGGCGCCAACAGGAAGACTACTGGCGAATAAAAAGACAGCTGAATTTTTTATTTTCTTAAACTCTCAGCCGTTCTAATTCGCTAAGTTCCGCCTGGGAAATATGAGACAGGCTTCCCTGTGCGAGATGCATCAGAAGAACGGTAAATAGGTAAACAGGCGACTATTTTAAAATACTTTCCAACGAGCATCGCGGTGCTAATCAGTGAGTTACCCCTTTGCTCGATCCTGCATCTAATCTAATGGTTACCCCATAACCGTGTGTTTGTCGCCTCGTTAGTCTTTTTTGGTAATTTGGCTATGACTGTGGCAATGGCTGTTAGTTGGGCCGCTGAGACTAGTAGTTTGACGTGCTACAAGTCATAGTCTTGGCACCAGCAGGAAGACTAAAGGCGAATAAAACGGCAGCTGAAAATGACGGAAATTCTCAACAAGTTTTGTTTAGTTAGATCCAGTTAACGTTTCTGCACAAAAACAAAACTTTGGTAACAGAAAAAAAGTAAACAAGCAAAGAGAAGCGAGATTTAGAAATTTTGGTGTTGAAAGAAGGTAGATAAATTGGGTGAAGAAATACAATTTCATGGCAGTTATTCTTCAAAGTGGCTTCAAATGGATTTAACAATTTAAGAGAATTGGTGATAAAATGAATTAACTTGGCAACATGATTTTATAGCTGGTTAGGAGTGTTGATGGAAAGGAGGAGAACGTATATTTATTGGAAACCTGTGTTTTTGGTCTGTATGGGGTGAAATAGTAATTATTAAAAGTGCACTGGTAACGAATGACTTTACCGGAAGCCACCTTGCTTGTGCAGAAAGCTCGCTTTAGCATGGGAACTAGTTGTTACATGGAAAGAATGTAGTATGTGGGAACAAATTATTAATAGTGGAAATAAATTGTTAAAATTTGCATTTGTTATGAAAAGTGGGACAAGAAATTAGGGTCGAGAATCAAACTATAATGCAATCGTAAAGAAGTAGAGAAAGCTAGAGAATTGAAACAAAGTATAATTACGGATTGAAGCTAAGGCTGTGTTGAAAAAGATACGAAAAAGAACTGGTAACTGACAAGCCTGGTGGAGCTTTGTAAAGCTGCTCTAATGTGTAAATAGTTCGGAATTTTCTGCATGTGTCATCTGTAAGCTAATATAATAATTATCAGATAATTAATTATGGGAGCGATAAACAATGGACATCAAATACAACGGCTAATTCAATTATCAACGACCATTTTCGAAAAGTTGAGGGTGGGCAGGGGAAGAGAAAGATGGCTCCATCCGTACATCCCCCCCCCCACCCGGAGGGTAAGGCGCTGTCTATAATTGACACGACGAACTAGGTAGAAACGCGGCATTTTTTTCTCTGTTTGTCAATGCGATTGTACATAGTGACCACGATCCAGTTTTCGAAATGTTGCTCATCTACGTTGACACTATAAAAAGGTTTCACATGCACGACGGGAAAGGACTGGTTTAAACCAAAACGTTCACTTTCTCCTGTAGTTGGTGTTGATGCCGGCGAGCCGTGCATTATTATTGTAAACTTGGAACCGTTCAAGAAATTGTGTGGTTTTTACGTGCTTTTGCTAGGAAATCGACTTTCTCAGTTTTTGTTAAAAACCTTTCTTAAATCGCCTCTCCCACACCTTCCAACCCCTACCGATTTCACAGTACAAAATTCGTCACGCGCTGTCCCAGAGCCCGTTACGGATTTTACATTTAAAAATTCTTAGCCGGAGGTACGAGTGGTGTAGTCCTTATCCCACCACGAAGGATTACTTTGGGGCAGGAACAAATAAATGCATACACGGCCGTGAGACTATCGCTTTATATTCCATCCTTTGTCACAAGGTCGTCTGGGCGAAAAGCTGTGGGTTTCGTTTCCCGGATCCAGGGCAGTTGATTTCAACATCGCTAAAACCTTATTTTACCAACTCGCTTGAACTGGTGTTAAGTCATGTGGCAAAACACGCGATTTCTGCCCCAGTCGGCCTTTGGTTGAAGAAGCTTCTGCTTCACCGTTTCATGCTCGTGCAACGCTGTTGGACGTGGAGTTGTTGAGCGACTGGACTAATCGTAGCATGAGTGTTATTCTTTCGCACCTATCTATTACGGTATGTTAAAACTTTATCAGCGTATTGTTAATCCCGGTTATCGCAGAAAATAGTGACGACCAGTCGTTGTATAATATATATAGGCAGCATGACGTCGCGACCACGAACGAGAGATAGAACATGCCGTAACACTTCGTCCTACATTCCTTTATGTCGCTCCTGGTAGGGGAGGAACACGAAGAAGAAAGGATCTTTTGTGCTGGGAGAAAGACTATGCGAAGAACCAATCCAACTAATAACGCACACCTCCTTGGCTCGCTTCGGCCGATAAAGAACAACCGGTCAAGTTGGCCCTCAATCAAATCGTCGGTGTGCGCAGGTCATAGACGAATGTAGTAGTGTGAAATAGTGAGCACACGCCCAGTCCGAGACGAATTTAGTACAGTGAAATCAGTATTACAAAAACTGTTATTTAGCTTCTATTTAATTCTGCAGTCCTCTCGTTCACAAATTTAATGTGTGTTGGCGAACTTCCCTAGCACCTTGACCCTAAAAATTATTTTAGTTTGCTTTGCAGGAGCTCTACAGTAACCACAATAGTTTTAAACAAAGGACCATTCGGAAGGGCAAGTAAGGCGTGTTCTGTACTAAAGCGGATGTTTTGATAATTAAAGTGTATAATGGGAGCAACGTGTCGGAACAAAATATACTACGAAAGACTGACAGTAGGCCTTTTCGTTTGTTGATTTGTTTCACGACGAGGAAGAAGAAACCCGGAACATATTTTTTTGAATGGCCTTGCAAGATTATATCACCAGGGGATGCCACCGAGAAAGACTGTCGTTCGCCCTATATAGTTTAATTACTGAAGGAACGACTGCAATTAGTTACGGCAAATAACTACCGCCTCCGCATAACGCTTTTGTAGCGGGATACAGCATACCGTATTCATTTAATGTAGGGAGACGGACCTTCAAATTAAATTAGGATAATCTTAAAGACCCCTTTCAATCTATGGACAGGCAAACGACATTCAAATTCCGCTGTAAATAGAATAGACACGAAAGCAGGGTTGGCTGATTTAAGTCAATCTGATTTAAAATACAAGTCAACAACAAAAATCGACGATTTAAATCAATTTCATTTAAGCCTGCATTTTCACCAATGAGGAAAACATAAAAAAACTTTTATCCATTTGCGTGGACTAATGAATTCAATATTGCGTTACAGTTCTATAAGGAATTGCATACACATAATAATTATACCCCATATATTTGTGAAAAAGGCTGCCAAACGTGTATTCCCAATGAAACTCTTGAATAAGTAGGTTTAGTTCGCTTCATAATGACTCAAGTAACAGGCCATGTTCTATATGTGTTCATAAGATTGGAATGTCATTGGAATGTCGGTTTGAATAGTGTTACTGTTTTAATTCAACACTTTGATAGAGTGAAATTATTACTCACTAGTATGCTAAATAAAAAAAAATTCGTATTTAAATAACATTGAACTTACTTTTTTTTTAAATCATGATTTTTTCCCAACCCAGCACGAAAAGAGCTGTTTGTCAGGCTAGGCTACCATTGTTTTTGTTGGTCGAAAACAGCAGCAAAACGTAGCCAACTACCAGCACAAAATACATCAACGTTCTTTAAATACTCTGCAACATTTTACAAGAATTGTTTTATTGTGTAGCCAAAATAAATAATGACTGACATGTTTAAAACGAACAAACACATTGGAGCCAACATTGTGTACAGCACATTTGTTGAGATGGTGTCACAAATGAAAGAAAAGATCGAACTGGTCTAAGATCAGTGTCAATATGTTAAGAGAGGTTTGCCTCAATAAAACGGGCGGTTTCTCCAAAGTCCAACACCAAAGGCCAACAATTGTGTTACAAAAAAAAAGTATTGTTACTTCATGCACCATGCAACTGAACACGATTGCATAAAATTTCCCGCATTCTCACAATACCAACTTAGTACTAAATTTAACCTTTTACCCTGTTATGTATTGCTTATAACTTGCTTCCATTCATTTTTATAGAGAGATCTAGAAGCTGTTGTGTTTCCCGTGAAAGCTCCCGTATTCTCACAAGACCGACTGTCGACTACATTTCACCTCTTACCTTCTTATTAATCGTTTATTATTTGCTTCCATAAATGTGTAGTGTTGAGATCAAGAAGTTATGGTCTTCTCTATTTGTATACATGTTTGGAGCCGCCCGTAATGACGCCATGCAAGAGAGGGGAGGGGAGGGTGGAAGGGGATGGAGGTGAGTTGAGTTTGACAGCGGCGCACAAGGAGAGGAATCACAAACTTTGTGACGTCGTAAGTTCTACAGGGAACAATACGTTTATGCTAATTTATTATTTCTTGCAGCATAAAACCTTTTGCAAAACGTGTTCCAGTGAATTTTTCTAATTTTACAACCAGCTAAAAGTGGTTGAAAACATGGAAAATACCAGTTATTCCGAATTTCTCTTCGTTGGTGACGAAAGAGGGTGGTGGGATGGGCGGGGGGGGGGGAGGCGAGAGGTTAGGATCGACGTTTAATACGTCATTTTTTAAACGGGGTTCCAGAATCCGCGACTCAATGTGACGCGTGACAGGAAAGGTGTTGAAAAAGGACGACATTTGTACAACATCACTTACGGGAAGGCAAACCAGGCAGACAATTGCATAGGGAGAACAATTTTACAAAAAAATTCATTTTCCCCCCGTTATATTTTTGATCCAAACTTCCCGTATTAGATATAGCCTAGACTAAATATCGGAGGTCTGAAGAAATGATGCCAAAATAGTCAAAAACTCATTAGTTTCCGGAATTTTCCCCCGTTAGTTTTGATTCAAACTTTCTGCCACTTATAGCAGCCCGGACCCCACTGGGGTACTCCACAGAACCGCTTGGTGAAAGGAGAAGGGGTGGCATACTTCCAAAAATTTTGTTAGTGCCTAGGGACGGCAATTATATAAAACCCTCATTGAGTCTTTATTCAGAAGGCCAGGTGACCAACATTCTGTATGCTACATCTTGTAGTGGTGATTTACCCGTCAATTTTGTAACGTATTTTAATTTCTTTTTGTAGCAAAATGCCACAGCAGCCAGCTATTACAACTATCCATATACAAAATTCGCACTGCCGGAATGTGCAACGCAGCAAGTGTGCAACGCAGTTTACACCCGTCTTAACCGCATCCATTCACTATGCGCGTGCCCAGACAAATACGTCGATCCTTGTTCCATCTCCTTTAAGAGTAACGACGAGCACACCATTGAACTCATCACGGACAACTCGGGCAAGGTAAGCATTTTAGAAACCAACCAACGAGGGGGGAAAAACACGCAAAACAATGAACGTATGATAAAAATATAATTATGCCTGAGGGAATACTATTATTCGTCATGCTTTGTTTACCTAAAATGAGAGAGGCAGAAAATGTAATGGGAATGTATAAATTTTTTTAAACTGTTTTCGAGTGTTAACACAAAAAGTGTTCTTTTTAGTTGAACGAATATTCAATTGCGTGAACGTTTTAAAATGTTCAGTTACGTGATGGCCATGAAATTTGGTTATACCAACCGCATTTCATGCAAAAAAATGTAGCAGTAAAGGAAACATAATAAGCTAATAACAAAACAATGTTCGTGGAGTGACCAATGAACTTGCAATGAGCGCTGGAGACATGGCTTAGACGACAGGGGCGTCTACACAGTCAACAGGAGTTCCGTGGTTTGAGGCCATAATAAAGTCTTACCGAATCTTAGCTATTTTTAGTATATGGTTTTCACTGTTCTATTTTTATTGTGGTTCCTTTACCGCTGTACTATTTACAGCCATCTGCGTTTGATTTACAAATGAAAGCAAACGCCCAGTAACAGACAATGTCATCAGTCTTAGCAGTCGCAAACAGAATAATAGTTAAACCGTGATTGTTGAAACAGCAAGTTTAATAGCTACCTTGCTTTCATCAATAGTTTCAAAATACTGATCACATTAAAAAAGATGCAATACTTAAAACCATAGGGGTAAAGGAAACACAATAGCACAACCGAACTCATCACAGGGTCTCGTCGTCTTGTCGCTCGCACGTCGATGGCAACAGAGTACTATACATATATGTTACTCAACGGAATATACGTCCACAATAAAGGCATATCCAATATTAGCAAATTTTAGTTCATGATATTTCGCTGTTGTGTTATTGTTTTTCCTTTACTTCTAAACTGTTAAATACAAAGGGATTTGTGTGTAAGGTTTTTTTTTTATTATTTAAAAGCAAACCACATTACCCGAGAAAGCAGTTTTTATATTTTATATAGTTGGGTTTCAGTTCCACTTTTAAAAGATAAAACGTTAATTCTTAAAGAAAAAAAAACAGCAGCAACATCCGAAAACAGAGCCATGTACAAACGAGCCATGTTCATTGCTCGTTTCTCTCGAGCAATACCTTTCGAATATGAGCTGGGAAATTATAAGACGTGAATATTTACTGCTTTTTGAAACGTTTAAGTATGATGACAGTTCTACTGCTATGGTAAGTAAGCTTTCTAAAGCCTTTTCCCTTGGGTGGTTAATGTTTTGAGCAATGCACACACACACACACCGGTTTACGGCATTTCAGGTAATCTTAAGTCTGACAATCGTTATTTTCGATTCATTTTAAGCAATCGAAAGGCACTTACATTAGGTTGTTGGTACACATGTCTATACTTGTTATTTCATTCTTCGTCCATTGGTCCATACCAGTAATTCAAAACAAAAGTATTACCGCAGACGTACTGGCATGATTAGAAGGGGAAAGTAGTGGGAACATGATAGCAGGCCCCAGCCCCAACTCACCAACGAATAATTCGAACGGCAACCTCAAATTTGATTGCCATAACCCGACCAACCCTACTTTTTCCTCGGACCCTAATTTTCTTTCCCATTCTAACCCATGTTGCGTTAGATGATCCTTACTTAACATCAGTACCATTATTTCAGTTTTAGTCCTCTGTGATGGCAGCAAATGTAGAAACCAAACTGAGTATGCCTTAAAAAGAATAAAGTATTTGTAGGCCATTTATTATTTGAAAAAAAAAGTCATGAAAAAACTGTGCCATGCTCATACTAACCGGCCCAAGTTTTACTTTCAATTTTTACAGCAACCAACCTTTTTTTTACCCTTAATCCTAAGTCATTCTGGCTCGCAACAGCCATGAAATGATGCAATGAACTTAAGAAATACCGTTCCAACATGCAAATACAAGGACTCTTGCTGTAAAAAAAGACCATTAATAGTAATAACAGAAAGGACAAAACAAGTTACAGCCCATACCCAAAAGTTCAGTGTAACCGTAAAACCTTCATCAACATCTCCTCGCTGCCTAACCACTATGCTCTATACATACTAATTAATACGGGTAAAGCACATGTCAATTAAAAAAAAAAAGTACAAGCTAACATACAGGAAAACTGCATCCCAAGGTTTGAAACTGGTTGTTAGGTCCCAGAAGGCCAATAGTAAAATAATTCGTGGCCAAAATCTTCAAAAATAAAAAAATAAATGAAACGGAAGAGAATAAATAAACAAACGCACACTGTAGTGTCTCGGAAATGCAGTGAAAACCAATGTGCTACACACTGGTTTCACTGCAATCCCCAGGCACTCGATGGGTGGTTGTTTATTAACTGAAAGGACGAGTCCAAAACGAGATTTTTTTTGGGAAGGAACTTCCAAACTGTCGACTAACTACTTGTAACTTGCTACCACCCCCAATTATCTGACAATCTTACCGACTTGTATATTAATTCAGTGTTCTTACACCTTGTTTGCTCTGTGGCAACAACTTCTCCCAAATTTTCTCCCGACGTTGTATTAATTATCACATTATTTTAGAGGTTTTTAGAAAATTAACTTTTGCATTTTGAGAGAAGTTGAACAGCAGTAAGTTTCCTTATATGTTGAATACTTTTTCTTCATTTTACAGGCTCTGACTTTAGTCAAGACATGCGAGCCCATCAACACAGTTCGTGAATGCCGGGGTCCTCAAGACTGGTCCATCCTAGCATTACAGAACATCCGTACAGGTAAAAGTCATTACCTAGTCACGTGCAGATGTCTCAATGGCGGCATCCTGGAAGGCCCCATAGCCCATGAGAACCCACCTTATGCCAAGATCCCAGGCATCAGAGTTTATGGCATGGTATGCAACCAAAAAGTGAAAAAAAGGCAACATAGACATATGACAAGGACACCCAGAGAAGTTATCACACACCAAGGTATGACATATGTATAATTTGGTATAGACAGTGATGCTTCAGCTATTCAAACGTTCTGCAGAAGAGCAGAAAATATAAACCCCAAAGATGTAATAACTATAGCAGCCCACTGTACAACATAAATGGCACTCTGGGTTTACAGTCCAACACAGTAAGCTGTATTCTAGTCATTGGAATTCCATCACTTTTTTAGGAAGTCATGAATTCTTGTTTAAAGTCCGACATTTGGGCACAAAATTAGTCACAGGTTGCATTAATCAGAAATCTTGAAAGAATTCCTATGTTTGTCTTGTTAGATTTCCAATCTCGTCCATTCCCTTGCCTCCTGAGAACTACTTCAATGGTCTATGAGAATGGTTATCATCAAAGATTGTTAGTCAAAATTCTAAAATGTGTATCTACAGCTGTCTGCATGAAATGATACATGAAATGAGACGATTAAAAGTCGCCTTTAAACTGTAGACAACTCTGGTTCAAACAGGATGTTTCTTAAAACACAAGCCTTGATATATTTTCTTTAGGCATAATAAATGGTAGCATCAATAAACAGTATTTTAACACACTTGTAGCCATCAAGTGCAGAGCTTATATCATCAAAACACGGTTATCTACTATTCATTTTCTACTCTTGTTAAAGCTATCGCTCAAATATCATATTTCAATCACACTTTTTCCTTCCTCCACAAAAGAAGGTGTCAAATATTATATGATGCATAGTTTTGGAAGTTACCATACACTTCCTTTAGTCAAAAGGTGGGATACATATACATATGTTAAGAACCATTCCCCCACATCTATAAAAAGGCTTCCACGATTTTTTCTTTCTTTTCTTTGCAGTTACATGTTGGATAGATCTTTCATTTCTGAAAGCTAAACAGTACTGCAACCCCCCCTTCCTCCAAGTTACATATTTTATTTACATAGTTCACACTTTACTTCTACATTTTGCATTTTCCGTGACTTTTGCGTTAACCGCAAGGAAACAAAGAGGAAAGGCAGTGGATCAAAAAAGCTATAAATCAGTTGCTTTGGCAAAAAAAAAGCGCATTAACTTATTATGTTGTGCCATCAATGTATCAAAAGCTAGGGGCAGCAATATAATCACCATTCTAGAACATAATGTACATTTTCATACCATTTAAGATTTTGTCATAATGGTAATAAATAAATAAAACACCCATCATAACATCCGGGGACTGCAGTGAAGACCAGTGCCCAGCCACCTACATGAAAACGAAAATTCACATGCCATCATGTTGCCAGGAATCGAACCCGGGCTTTCCATAACATGTCAACTGTTTTAACCACTAAACTACCATGACACCACTGAGATCGCTGCAACTTAGTGACAAAGCGGGATTTTTTTTTTTATCTAGATGGCTGTACACTGGGCTTTGCTGCAGTCCCCAGATGCTACAATGGGTGTTTGTTATTTATCTGCTTACTGCAGTTTTATTTCTCTTTGTGAGGGTAACAGTATTTCTGAACAATCCGTGAGGGATAGAGTGTATCATTGGGCATGTAATTTTGCTGCACTTCACACATTCAGTGGAATATGTCAGGAAAAAAAAAAAGAGAGAAATTCTACGAGTTGTCACAGGATGGAGAATAATTTTGCAGGGAAATCCCTAGGATGGATTCCTGGTACACGAAACAGTGATTGACTATATTAGATTTACACCTTTTTCTCCCTCTATTGTAAGAACGAGTAATGTGATCACGATAAAGTTATCTGTGTCGTGTCAGTTATACCAAAGCCCACCAGCAATTATCAAGCTTACTCCCTTTCTCAACCACAACCACCAGCACAAAAAACAACGAAATTTCTTTATCTAACGAAAAAAAATCCACGCAAAAAAATATTACACTGGGCTAATCCCCGACGTATGCCGGCAATACTGCTACATTCCTTAGAGTATTTTTTTCAGCACTGACAATTTTTCATACTGTTGTGAGCAGGGCATTTTTAGTTCCGCTATTAGACGAAGAAAAAAGTTCCCGGAGTCCGCCTACTTGTCATTCTTGGAAAACTCACCTTGATGCCCGATAAAGTTAAGCTTTAAAACACATGTCTCAAACACATTACTGTCTGGCTTACATCATTTTGAGTACACAGAGCAGAAAATGAGTAAACTACCACAACATTCAGTCCAAGTCAATGGACCTAACCTTGTGTCTGTTGTTTGTTTGTTATCCTACAACCACCAAACTCGCAGGGCGTGGAATAGGTCCAAAAAGTAGAGCACATGTACACAATACACGTCTACAGAAGTTAATGACAACCTTATAAGTGGAGTTGTATTTGCAAGGATGCCACCAAGTGAAAAAATGTGAACATTTGAGTGCTCCAATAAAAGTGTGAAAAAATGTGATAAATGGACAAAATTGGTGAAAAAATATGAAATTGATAAACAACAAATGCAACAAATTATAAATAAATTTATCTCTGCTACGGTTGAATAAATGTAAAATTCAGTTTAAAGAGTTCAATTAACCTGCGTTGACCTGCAGTGGGCCAGGTTATTATTTTTTTGGTACATGGCGGTGTAACTTGCACTGTGGGAATGTAGCTGTTCGTTTGTTCGAGGGGATACCCAAAATGCAACATGTCCACACTCCTGAATTCGTTGTGCCACTGAATGTGTTTGTAAGGTAGAGATTTATGCCCAACCTGTTCCAAAACGTGTGTAATCAGCGTCAGTGGTGGTTATTTTTTTTATTGGGCAGTGGGGGAGGGGGAACACAGCCAATGAGTCGATGGCTACCCCTATTTTGAATTATATTTGGTGTGAAGGGAAAAATACGTGTGAAAAATTAGTGAGGAAAAATGTGAAAAAATCTAAAATTTATGTAAAAAAAAAATGAAAAATAATGTAAACTCGTGAAGTGAAAAATATGAAAAACTAACGAACCCCGGGTTGCATCCCTGTATTTTGTTATTTTTTACTTTGATAATACTAGGGAATAATCCCAGCGAAAATTAGGCTGGCTTTTACACACACTTGAGGACAAGGGCACATTTTCCCAACGTAATAACTTTTGAGAATTTCTTCGTAGTAATCTAATTTGACCGCACTCACGCTAACGTCTGCAACTGTGCAAACAGGGGACAGAGCCGCATGTGCTCCCACCCATGCATTGCCAGGTTCCTGTGGTACTTTTAGGCATAGAATTTTTGTTTAACTGTTGGATGATTCTTTTTTTTTTATCGATAATGTCAATCTGATTTTCGTGTCCTGTATTTCTTGACATGGACATGGACTGCATGGACATGGACTGCATTATGATGGTCCCACATTGCAAGCAAGTACTAATAACGATACCACGCCAACAATGAGGGAGTTGAAATCTGAACAACTGTTCAACTTCCACGACATCTGACAAACTATGTACAGGCAGCCGTCATCAAAACTTAGTGACCAACCTTAGAAAACACAGTACGTTAAGAGCAGTTGTTCTCGTATGGATCCGATGGATCCACTAAACCAACTAATAAATTTTTGTATTCTGATTTGCAACAATTACAAAAGTTCTTTTTCTTCACATATTTTTGAGAAACAATTATATAAAGACCCAAATTGTGAAAAATTTAAATACCATTTAAATCGGTGGTATCAATCCCTTTTTGCAAACAGAATACCTACAGAGATACAGCTTTTCCAGCTATGCTAAGTGAAACAATTTGGTTAACTACCATTATTATTACTGTTCATTTGTAAGCAATTTATGTATTCATTCCAAACAAGAAAACTGGAAAAAAAGTATTCTGCTAATTAAACATCAAATTATCAAATTAAATATTATTGGTGTTTTTTTTTCAAGTTATGTTTATATTTGTATTTCTCTTTTTCCTGCAGGAAATTACTACCCTCCAGTTCCTAAACTTGCCCTGTTAAGGCTCATACAAGAAGTGTTACTAAGGTGAAAAGAGCAGGTGACCACAAACCAAATGCAAGTAACCAAGAAATACATCACCAAACACAGAATCACCAAGGAATGTCATAAATACAGCTGCCATTTGTCCCATTGTCATCGACGAGAAAACAGTGGGAAACTAAACAGCAATGAACAATGCAGTGCATGTGAATCCGCTTAGACTTTTGCCATGAAGTTTTGGAGAAAGATATTTCAAACATTGAACTTTGACATTTGGAAATCAAATAAGATCTGAATCTCAAGGGTCGTAGATCAAGTCTGCATTTTCAGTTGATTTACTACGTAGCTACCCGGTACTCTAATTAAATTATAGTACGTCACGTTGTACCCGACACTCGAAAAAGACGACAAAATCCGCTTTGTCGTGCATTACGTTTCTACATGTTTCATGATTTCATTTGCAAAAAATGGTTGATATTTGGACCACGACTTTAAGCTTCGTGGCATAAATTTTAACCCACCGTCATAAATCCCGACCACTGGGCTTAATCCATAAACAAATATTGTAAACATATAGCCTAGGCCTCATGTATAAGGACATCACGCATTCGACGGACAAAGGTTGTTGTATGCACATTGATATTTAGTTAAGTCGGTCAAAATGTGGGTTATAAATGTCAACGTTTGAATGTGAGTTAACGGACCTTTAAGTAATGGGGTAGGTGGAATGCGGATCATATTGTTTGCGTCTCAACCTTTGTTCTGGTTGGGTAATAGGAAGGCATGGGTCTAGTGGTACGACACCCACGCATTAGCTATTTAACGTGGCATGGCACGTTTAGCCAAGCGAATGTCCAGTTCCTCCTTTTCATTCGTCTTTTACTCTTTTCATCTGATAAGGTGTATCATTATCTTCCTGTGCATTATTATCTGGGTGTATGATAAGACGTTGATATACGTAGTCATTACGATTTTCAAGTGCAATTCTACAGACTAGCCCTTAAAACACACACACCATGAAAATTTGTTCGTTTTTTCAAGTGTAAAACGGCTTAGCTCTCTAGATTCGCAATACAATTCTTAGTCGGAAAAATATTAAAAAATCTAAACAAAAAAATTTCAACCAAAAAATACTTTAAAAACTTTTTTGTTCTGTGTTGCTATTAGGCTGCATGAGAACAAAATTTGAAGTGTTTAAAAAATGGAAAAATTAGGATCCAGTTTTTCAGATTCAGATCTAGTTATCCATTAAAAACATTTTCAGAAAATATCACTCCCATGTGTTTTTTATGGGCCATCCTGTAACCTATATTGATAATTGTTTTGTATAGTTCATGTTCATTGGTTAAACAAAAAAACGGCAACTAAAATATTTATACTACAAAATGTTACGAAATTTAAGTACAAAATGAATAATTGTGAAAGAAACAAATGTACGACGATATGAAAGCGAGGGAAGAGATACCCTGCAAAGCTTTAGAATCACGCAACTTGGCCAGACTTTCAATTTTACCGACAATTTTTATTTATTTTGTTGCATTGTTATTTATTAATTCAATAAATTTGTTTGCCTCACAGACACTGCCGTTGTGGACTACCATACAACCCTTTTATGGAAATTATCTAATTGAAAATGATGCGGTTGGATCTGTCACTCACGTCAGTGAAAACAGTCTTTATTTTTTAAATGTTCGAAGCTGGTGTGCGCTTCTTCCGCGACAAGTGGTGACAACGACGATTATCGGTGACCGTCATTATCACCAGTTGCTGAGTAAGAAGCGCACCAACAGCTTTGAAAATTTCACAAATCATCATTTTCACAAACTATGTTACAGCTCCTATTGCATTACTTTCAAAGTGCATGTGTCACGGTTTGCACACCTCCTAAAATTCCTGGAGTCAACTGGAAAATAATTTCACTCCTGGATATTCCTGGAAAAGTACTGGAAATTAAAGCAACTCCTGGAAAAATATTGTTTATTTAAGTTCACTAAAACTTTCCTTGACAAGTTTGTAATTCTACGTTGCTGTGTCTGTTTCAATTTTTCGTAAATATTTCGTAAATATATAAAATTTTTTGCAAAGTTTTAAAGGAATCCAGGATAAGTCCTGGAAATCTTTCTTTAAATACTCCTCGAAAATGCTTGAAATTTTTCTTATGATAAGGTGTATGAACCTTTGAGCGTTTTTAGTAATATAAACATCAAATCATCTTTAAAGTTTACTACCTACTGTTACCGCTTCAGCCACACACGTTTGACGTAAAGCTCATACACACATTAGTATTTACCAAATCCCATGAATAATGTGACCTTCTACTTGCGACCAATACAATTAAAGTAAAAATATGACCCTTGCCTAAATTCGATCCAGCATTGCAAAGAACTTCATACATCTGCACACTAATAGATTTCCTGACTACGCTATCAAACATGGAGCACACACCTTTTTGAAATTCTTCAGCAGGTGGCTGAATTTTGTAGCAAAAAGTTGGCTATATCAAATGCTACATCAGGGTCTAAAACAAGTTCAATATACTCTTCGTTCCTGACGAAACTTGATATGATACTGAAGAAACTTAGCAAAATCAATCAATATATATTTGCCAATAATTAATGTGTCCTTCTGCCACGATTTTATTAGAACTGAGCTTGCGACCTCATATCCGCTAATCTAAAACAGCATCTTTAACAAGACATCACTTACGAAAGATTCCTACACCGTTTTGTCTTAGGCATTGCAAGTCGACATCGCCTTACAAAAAATGTCACTTTTATAAGTAACCAAAACTATCAACGTACCGGATGGAGCCAAGCAACTGAACACCCAACAAATCAAAGTGCAAGCAAGCATGGTTAGGTAGTGGCATGATGTGAAATGTTACTACAACCAGCAATTTCACAGAGGGTGGGATATGTTGGATGTTAATAGGTGACAATTAAATTAGAAAAACCAGTCAGCTGAACAGAGCGACCATGTACCAACAATGCCTCAATTTGGTGTTGTACAAAGGATGCAAGTCACCCAAGCCCAGGGGGCAAGGGACCCAAATTTACGAGTCAGGGTTAGGAGCCACTTTGGCCCTTAAATTGTTTGTTTGCTATGGTGGGCCCTAAAGGTTTGCCCTTGCTCTTGAAAAAGCTAGTTGTGGCACTGTATGCCAGCCCAGTTGAAATACTACCACTACACCAACAAACCACAGAACAATAAACTTACTATCTACCATTTTGATTTAAGCGAAAAAGGGACTTTCTGGAATTCTGCACGCAAACTAATTTTTTTCACTGCTACACCAATAAATGAACAAATAGCACAATCAAGATCAGGAGTAAGTTTCATACCGAATTTGCCCAGCAACAAATCCAGACCTTTGGTGCAGTTTTTTTTTTTTTTGCTAACTTTAAATACACACTATAGCTAAGGAGTCTTCACAACCACTCTCCTCTTTCTCCAAAAGGGTAGCTGTCAAATGCGATGCATAAAACTTGAAAAAGATCCAAGCTAAATCTCAAAATTATAATTTTTCATCAGTCGACACTGGCCAGTAAATAGCCACTTCTCTATTCCGTATAGGGACCAAGCAGGAAGTTTTTTTTTAACCCCTTCACTCTATCGCCAAAAGGGTGATTATGAAAGTGATGGTCAAAGCATGTAAACTATAAACTAATGTTACTGATGACGAATCGTGCCGAATATAAATGACAAAAAACAAGAAAAGTAAAAAACCTATGCTTGAGACTGACTATGAACGAAAGCAGGTGACTGCCTTGATAACTATTCCATTAGAGTATCCAGCTGAAGGCCGTTGTGTGTGATGTTTCATTTGCACCCCCAATTCGTGTCATTCCAAGACTTTTCACCCAATAAACTGTTTTTAATTTTGAACGCTGTATAATACAGCTCTATGTATAGTGGCAAGAAAAGGGTGTCAATTTTGTCCAGTATGTACGGTTGGTATTATAGTCAGTGAATCTATTTTAGGTTTAATAATTTATT